>JAUMHI010000018.1:1471144-1483108 GCA_032359435.1 Enteromius unitaeniatus
ACTGTGACGCTACGGGAATGTATGAGAAGAAAATCAAGTCAGCCGACCTGCTATATCTAACTGATTCTGAACCAACTTGTCAAAGAGTATCATTTATTTGTAAAAAGTATAGCTTGTCATGTAGCGTTACTGATGTAAATATTGATTCAGTCTCTGATCGGCATTAGAGCACACAAGAGCGTTAGCATAGCATGCAACCAGTGTTATTTGACACCGAGCAGCAACAGCAGCCGCCCCGGTCTGTTTAAGAAAGCTGCCTATACCCGTTCACACTGGCAGCGACTTTTAATGGACGTTCTGGTTATTGGTTTCTTAGTAACGTCATTGTTGACAAAAAAACAGGTTTCTTGCCGCTTTTTTTCAGACATTTTGGAGGCAAATGACTGAATATAATATAAATATACATCGAGTCCATACATACAAACAAAAATTAATGAGAAACAGAGAATACTTTTTTTTTGTTGCTGCATATCGCGTGTGATGTGAACGGGGCTTAATGCTCAAGTGACAAGAAGCTCTTGTATAGTTTGGTTCACTATTACCTCAGATAATTATATAGTTTTATATAGAGTTCTTATAGAGTATTTAGTTCATCTCTGTATCTCTGTCATCTCATATTATCACATGTACATTTACCATCCTTATTAGTTCTCCAACAGAAACCACATTTTGTGAATACCCATACAAATCAATAAACCTTGAAATTGGACATGTTCCCTCTGGAATAGCTGCAGTTCTTTCTAACTGAAGAATTAGACTAGCGGAGTTCCAACCATACAACTGCGCACAGAACATCCAACAATCAGTGTCTTTATTAGTTATCTTTACAGTTATCGTTCTTAGTGTGAACAGAGCTTAAGTGGGGCCGATTTTGGCCATTTTAGTTGAAAATGAGTCAATAAAACCATAAAATCATGCATTTCAACATGTTTCAAGTGTGTTTCATTGGGTAATCAGAGTCCTACAAACACTTGTATTCTTCACACCCACTTGAGCACTTGGGCCATTATGGGACATACAGTATGTGATGTGAGTAGACAAGTGTTCAAGAGTTCACAAATTAAACTGATTGATCATAGCAAAGGCTTTGTGGTGATTGTATGCTCTTTTTAAAGCTTGACAGCACAACCCCTTATTCACTTTAATTTTACTTAAAGTTGCAGCTAGGATGTCCTACAAAAATTAACATTTAATAAATTCCACGAAAGAAAGAAATTAGTGAATAATGACAATTTACATTTTTTGGTGAGCTAACCCTTTAAATGAACTTAACACACAGGCCCGGAGTCGCTCTCTGCATGGCCCCTCTAGAGAACTGGAGCCATTGAGTGGTAATTACTGTTATCTGCCACTTGTTTTATTAACACGTGTCTTTAAAGAATGGAGTTTAACTGCGACGCCATGTGGGCCGATGCCCAGTTTGATAGGTCTGCAGGAAGAAATAATTATTATGAAGAAAGCTCTTGTTATGCCATATAAAGAGGGCTTTACATGGAAACACCCACACGGACCCTCACAATGAGAGAGGCAGTTTGGCTAATGGAAGAATAGAAACTATTAAAAAGCACGAGATGATGGGGGGGAGGCGAAAAGGAAGAGTCAGAGAGAGATGACTTTGGAAAGAAGTTTTAAGTGCAGACAGAGTTTTAAAAAAGGATCCACAATAAAAAGAGGGAGAGAAAAAAAAAGAGGACATACTGGGTCTTGTCTGTGCCAACAGCTAGTAATTACACGCCAATCATCCACCCTGAGGACAGCATGGGAATTAACTAAGCAGAGAAATTGTGGGAAAAATTCAATTAAAAAATGAATTAATAAATGTGCTTTGGCTTTGCAGACTGGTGTGAGTGGTTTTGAAGGAATTGAAGAGAATGAAATCCTTTACCTGTGAAACACAATGAAAGTGCATTCAGTTTGGTTCAGTTTTGTGCGTACATACACCTAACTAGCATAAAAATATACATTGTGATGATAAGCTGTTAAGATATTAATAGTGCTTTTAAAACAATAAAAATCTAATTATATTATTGTGCCCCCACAGTATTGTTACACCTTTTATTATAGCATTTGCACAAAGAGTGAAACAAATGCAAATGAACTAAAATAGCGATAAAGAGAATACTTAATTTGCTTTTATAAATAACTGTTGCTATAACAGCACTATTCCAGGGGATTAAGGCATATTTCTATTTGCTTTGTATGTATGTGTGTATCTGTGTGTGTGCAGAGTTCAGTAAAAGGATCAAAAACTATGATTAAGAACAAAAACACTGTAAAAATTAACATTAGTTGATGAAAGAGTCAGTCACATTAACCTGGTGTAATAGGCATCTCAGTTACCTGCTGCAAGTGAACAGTAAAAAAAAAACAAAAATAAAATATGTATTTGATGGCAGCAAGGCCCATCGTTCCACTGAAAAGCATTATTAACCACCTAATTGGCCGATAATTAAAGCATTGTTTGTTTGCCACTTTCAGTGAGTGCTAATACTGACCCAGTTTAATGATTAATGGCTCCATAATTTACATTCTACAAGTCTAATTATTTCCTCTCCACCTTCATTATTGCTGCCATGTTAATGGCATGCTTCTTGCCGGAGGGTGTTCCCTCGATGAAAAAGGTGGTCCAGGCTCATTTGGCACCCAGTGCTGCATCTGCATGTCCTTGACAACTTTCCTGTTTACCACATTTCCTTAAATAAATATATCTCCTAATCATCCACATTATTGTAGAATGTCCTCTAGCATATTTTCCAGGGGTTGATGGGTCAAACAGCAGGAACGGGTGTGACAAAAAAAGGGCTTCAAATAGACTGGGACACTCTTTCCAGCACCTTTAATTGTGAAAGTGGATTTGCAGATGTAATAACTGCTCTGTCATTCTGCTAATCCTGTGCCCCAAGTCTCTGTCGGCCCCCAGCAGCAACTTGACAGAGAAATTAGTTGCTGCTGCACTGAATAACTGTTGAGCGTGTATTAAAGCATTTAAAATCAATGCTGACAGTTTAATCTCAGCATTTGATATATCTCCATTGCAAGAGGCTGTGAAAATAATGAATTTGGAAATTTATGATTTTTACAATGAGATATTGTGACACAAAACAGTTTTAGCCAATTGCTTTTGTTGGGCTGCATTAAATTTTAGTGCAGTAACCAGACATTTATGCCAAAAAAAACTCACTTTAATAGTGGCCACCTACTTAAACGTTAACTCTCGACAAATATTATGCAAATAAACATTCTAATTAAACACTTATATTTAATTCCTCTGCACTTCTATTGGCCGAAATTTGCATATTTACCTAATGTTGCACTTGTAAACAAAGAACTACAATAAGAAAGACAGTAATTAATTTTAGTATAAAAAAGTGGGAAGGATCTATATAACAAATCTGATTCTGTACGAATTTAACAATGATCTGTATATGTTTGTCCTGTTATATCCACCTTTCCAAAATAACCTTGGTGAAGCTACCAAATGAGAACATATGAGCATGTGCCTCAAAATAGAAATATCAATGCCTCTGCTTAATGTCAGGGAGTTTTTTTTTTTTTACTTGTCCGTGTACTCAGGACCTGGACAAACACAAAGACCACTCTAATGACATGTCTGTCTAGCTTACAGCAAGTCTTCTTCGCCCGTGTCAAAGTGCGCTTCACAAAGCCTGAGGTTTAACTACTCCAGCGATGACTAATTATATTGTCAAACAGACATGAAAGTCAATGCAAGTGTGTTAAGCTCAGGACAGACAGGAACATTTAAAAGGTTAGTTCAACCCAAAATGAAAATAGTGTCATTATTTTTATTCACTCACTTATGACTTTCTTGCATCTGTGGAGCATAAAAGAGATGTTTGCAGAATGTTATAACTCCTGAATTATATGATAGTGTTTTAGTTTGAAATTAAAAAACACACACTACGTGTTGTGTGTTTGTGGGTGGGTGGATATGTATAGGTTGATGGATATGTATTTTGAATTGTGTTAATAAAGTCATAACATGATGAGATAGAATCCACATTATGAAAATAGACATTTAATATATATAAAAATAAAGCTGTACAATTACGACTTCTTAAAATTACTAGTTTCATTATGATATGACATTAATGTTGTATGAGCATATTCAAGATTATTCTCAAAACATGCTGTATTTTCAAAACTGTAAAATTCCATTTTGTTTTTTTTGTTTCCATTTGTCATGCATCTGTGCACAACAAAGCACATGTTTCTGATTGTGCAATCCTCAGTTGTTTAATTTAAAAATCTGTTCAGATTTTAAAAGTTGTGTATTACAGACTTAAAACATTGTTTCATACATACCTTTTCATATAGGCTGTCAGCCTTCAAATTACATTTTTTATTTTTTTCTTCTTCTTCTTTAGATTTAAAAGTATAGTTCAACCAAAAATAAAAAATAGTTTAATGTTTAATTAACCTCCTGTCATCCAACATGTCGATGAGTTAATTTTTGTACTTACAACCATTGCTTCTGGTCAAAATCCATAATACATCTTTCTCCAGTGGAAAAAGTTCACCAAAATCTACTGACACATTTGTTTAGAATTGTTTTGGACAGTTTTCACTTCTAAATTATGCTATACCTTTACATATTTCTCTCCTAATTCAATGGAGAAAGCTATATTATAGATAGATGCCTGAAGATATAAACAGCTTGGTGGTTTTAATTTTAACACTTCACAAAACATTAATTGATAGACTGGAGTCATGTGAATTCCTTGTGGATTATTGTGATGTTTTTATCAGCTTTTGGGACTCCCATTCTAACGGCACCCATTCACTACAGGGGGTAAGCAAGTGATGTGGTGTTAAATTACATTAAATCCGTTCTGATGAAGAATCAAGCTCACATGCATCATGGATGGCATGAGGGTGAGTAAAATTTCATTATTCAGTGAACTGTTCGTTTAAATAAAAATACTGAAAATAAAATTGCAAGTAAATACAGCTGGTATTGAACACGGGTGTCATTTATCAGTGCTCCAGTTGTCTCTACATACTCTGTGTTTGTATGACTGAGCAGGAGCTCTGAATGGCAACTTTAGTTATACAGTTCATGGCTGTGCTGAAAGCGTATTCTTTTTGTCTGTATTCCTTTTAACTGAGTATCTGAACAGATTGTTCATTTCTGATGCACTAGCTGATGTTCCCTTCATTCATCGAATCACTACGCTCTGTCGTTGCTCTGCTGAGAAAGTGGCAGCAATGCAATTCGGCATTGAATCCAGTGATGTGCTGCAGGCGTATCAACCTTGGCTCTGTTAATTTACCACTGGAGATGTGTTGAACAGGGAACAAATTTACATCGCGAACAAACCTCATGCAATAGACTAAAGATGATTCCTGTCAACACTAGCTGTTCACACTCTGTAATAGAGTCATCAATGATTTTGAGCAATTAATTAAAGAAAAACCCAGGCTTCAGATGTAATTGGAGTGCACTGAACGAGTTTTCAAGAACTCCAGCTCTTCAAATGTCATCAATTTTTCTGCTTCATTCAACTCGGGGAATAACTAACGCACAATGTGCTCTATGTCAGATAAAATTTATTCCAGCTTTTTGAGTAAACATGAATTCAGCGTGTTGGTTCTGCTGTGGAAATACAACATTTTTTGTGCGGTTTAATTCGCAAGCAAAGCTCAGAAACTCTTTTCATGTAAAATGCTTTTAATGTACAAATGCCGCTCAAATTGATTTTTTTTTTCCTGCCTGCAACCAGTGTTACGAACAGGATGTTCAATAGAGACAAAGGCACCCGAAAAGGTCCTTCTTAAGGGACCAAAACACTTCATTAAGTTGTATTTGCATGACTAACTCCTTTCATGTGCCTTCTGATTGTCACAAGGCCAACCGACTGTAGGCAGTTCATTCCTCACAATTACTTTTCATAAAGCCTTAGAGATATCAGAGGAGGAGTCTCCTCAAGAAATGGCCTTTCAATTGACAAGGCTGCTTGAAATAAACATGTTCAAATCATTGCATGAGAACTGACAAATGCCTTTCTATGAAAGGTTGTTTCTGCCACTGAATAAAAAAAAATAAAAGAGGCAAATGCTTGTATTAAAAAACTCATATTTCTGACATTTTGTTTTCTAAGAATTGTGATATAAACTAGCAATTAAAAGTTTTAAAATCAGAATTGGAAGATATAAACAGTCCAATTTTGAGGGAAGTACTCACAATTCTGACATTTTCTCACAATTGCGAGTTTTTATCTCATAATTCTGAGAAAACAAGGAAGAATTGCAAGTGTTTATTGAATTGAAAGATATATCTAATTAAATATTATTTAAAGACTTTATATTATTATGTCAAATGAGAGTTATGAATATAAAAACAGTGTATGCAGTACACGATTAAGTGTTAATAGTTACGTTATTTAGCTATTTAATTCGACTTGAGTTACTTGAAGTGTTATATTTCTGTTCTTTTTCTTACATTTGGTCTGTAGTGATAAAACTGATCATTTGAACTAATATGACCTCACAATAAATGTTTTATTTACATAAGGCTCCCTGCGACGGGCACATTAAACACAGTTCTGCAACTAGCAGTTCTTGCGTTTTGTAAACCCACCCACCTTCAGGACAGACCAATCAAGCGCCGCAGCTGGGGGCGGAGTTACCGGGTGAGGCATTTCTTCTGCCATCAGAGTCCTGTTTTCTCTTCCTCCACCAGCACCCCCCATTCTGTTCATGTGTGAAATGAGCAAGGGTCTTATCTCTTAGAAACACACCACTGAGCCAGAGGAGACACAAGCGAGAGAGACAGTACGGGAGGGGTGAGGGCAGAGAGCGAGGCAGAGGGAGCGTTTGAGAGTGTAGTTGCCCACGTGGGCTGCACACTAATAGGCCACGTTTGGTATGCCACAGGCCACACGTTTATTTCCAACAGCGGCCAGCGCTAATCCAGCCGACTATGAGCTCCATACTGCAGACGCGAGCTGAACATACTGAAACATTCGAGTGAAGTCCCAGAGACACTTCTTTTTTTCACCCCAACGCAGTTTTGTGATCATTTTCATCCACGAGGTGGTAATTTTGATAGTTCAAGGGCTGGAGCTAATCGAAAAGGACATTCTTTTGTGCTTTCAGACTGAAATGCATTCAGTGGCAGAGTCCGCTGAGTGAGACGCAGAGAACTAGAAGAGGGAAAAGCAATAAGGCATCTGTGTGAAAAAGAAAATCGAGTGAACTGTAAGGGTCTCTGAGTGGGACATGCTTTTATTACCACAAATCTTTTCCGCTTCAGCCTCTGCTGTCCGGTGATGTCTGTCTACAATGTCTGGGTTGAGAAAATTGCTTCCTTTTTTCATGACAAACTTGATTGCTTCTCAATAAAAGGCTATCAGAGGTGTTGCTACAGAAACAAAAACATACACAAACCTGGGCTGAATTTTGGGACTAAAGGCTTAAACAACCAAGTGCTGTAGTGACTATTAATAAAGTGGCAAAATACAATGGAGGTTGTTGTTTTTATTGTTTATATTGTGCTTCAGAATTCACTTTCCTTCGAAATGTCAACATATCTCTAGTCCAAGATGGAAAATGTGCCTTAACATTTAAAAAGAAATAAATATCTGTTACAAAAGCTAAAAAATAATGCCCAGCTTTTATTTGGAGAACATATTAGAAACATTGTAATGTGACATTTAAAACTTATTTTTCAGACGTATTTCCACCAACAGAGAGCCACGGCTCTTAATTCTATGCAATGTATTTTTAGATATCTCATTTGAATTTTCTAGATACCAATTATCTTTTCCTCCTCAGGTATTCTTAATGCAGGTGTTAGGGCTCAGCCAGCAGACGTCAGCGCTAACTTGTTTCTGCGTGGGAGATGCAAAGTTATACTACCATCGTCATTATGCGTTAACATGCCATCAGGGCAGAACACCCACACTAGTTAGGAAGTGAATATGGAAACAGAATATAAAAAAAAAAACATCTACAGATGGCCCATGAAATGAGAGTGCACTATTATTACCGTACCATAGTCTATTTCTGGTCTAAAAAAAGAAGGAACTTTTCATGGGGTCTTTCAGCTCATTCTTGACTCAGTATGCAGTCAGGTGTTCTAATGCCTAAAACACGTCAAGCATCAGACTCTTTAAGGAATCTTTCAAAGGAAGTTACTCAACTGCCACATGTATATCTCAAGGTTATTAACAAAAAATGGATTAATTCGGTTTTGCATAATTATGTTGATATGCTGCTGAATCTCTGTAGTCCTTCAAATGAATTCAATGCATCACTGATTCACTGGTGTCACATATTTTGAGCATGGAGATTGAATCGATACCACGCTTTTTGCTTACTTTATCAAGTGAGTCATATTGTTAAACCAAAGATTTCAATGAGAGTTATTTTGGACTAACAACGTAGGCAGTATGATAGCCTTGATAATGGAGTCTGTCTCCATTAATAATAAGCTACTACACAACAATGTGGAACATGTTTGCTCACTAAATGAAGATGGGCTGCCATCTGGCGGTCAATTTCAAGATTACAGTAGTGTTGGTAGTAGGGGTTAAGTTTGAATTTCAGCATATTATGGACATACAAACACACACAAGAGCGTAATGATTTTCTGCATTTAAGTGAGAAATAGTAGACAGTTTTACTAAGCATGATTGATCGTATGGCCTAATGTTGTTGTTTTTTTTGTTCACTGGTTATTTTGTGTTTTCATAGTATCACCAACTATAATTAGATCAGTTTTGGACATTTCCCATCCACCACTCACTTCAATTCTAGTAACCCCATCTAACACTTTCAGAACGTGTGTGTTTTGCACGGTTGTGGCAACCAGGCTGCGTCATGCTACGTCATTTCGAAGCGCCAACGAACGCACGCACGAAGGCAATCGCGAACAAGAAGCTTGTTTTCGAGGAGTCCTAATGTAAAATGTGTGAAACATCTTTCTCCTTGGATCTCCAGGAGCGCATGCAGCGTTTGCAAGAGCTCACGGATTTCACAGAGAGTTGTCAAGCAGAAATAAAGGGTTTGTTTGAGGCGCTGGGATGGAGTCAGGAATTAGATTCACAAGCAGTCCAGGTAGAAAAAACAATCAGACACATAAAACTATAACGAGAACGGGTGAATGAGTATAAAGTAACGTTACTGTACATTTATAATGAACTTGTATGAAGTCTCATTCAAATATTGGGAACCTTGTTGTTTTGCCTTTGTTTGATACCACTGTCTTGTATTAATAATTGTACATTTCTCAGGATACTCAATGAGGTGATAGCTAAAATGAACCGATTTAAGTAGCTTTTCCTTTTGTTTTTATAAAATGACATTAAATAATCAATAACTACACATAAACCAACTGTCTGTATACTTCATATTGAATAAAAGGAATACCCAAATCCCTGTATTATTTGGCGCCTTCCTTACTTTTGTTTTGTTTTGAAAGACCCTATCCCTGTATTATCTTCTGATTTGACAGATGGAAGTGTGTCCATATGATCCCAACCATACAGTCCCGCAGGACAGGATGGAGAAACACAAAGCATCCTGTCAGCTCAGTAAGATGGGATACTCGAAAGAGGAACAGGTAAGTGAAAAAACCACACTAATGGCAGTGACAGCAAAAGGTCTTGTGATATGTTTCAAATGAGATTGAATTGTTTTTCTTGCATTTGTTTTCAGGCTGAAATGTTTGATCCTTCGGTGTACTATGAGAATGCTAACATTCCTTCGATTACCATGGGTGAGTTTTTGACTTTCTGTGGCCCCGATTTTGAAACTGGGTGCAGTTGTGTGACAATAACTTACATCACTTACAGACAAAGATACATTTCATCAAGTGATTCTGCAGACCCGTGAAAATGCCCCTCACGTGACATCTACAGGACTGCGCACACTAAGTGAGTTTTTAAGATTCTCTCTCTAGACATTGATATCAGGATAACTAGGCACATTTAAAATGTTGTGTGCCAGAATATGTGTATCAATGATATCCATGTCTTGATGTAATTTTCCCAAACGTTTTCAGCATTTTATATGTGTTCTTTGTTGTTGTTTTTTTCCTCAGTAACAGGGGTGAGTATTAAAGGAAGTCTGGTCTAGACAAATTTCCACACATACTTGCTGTATCCTTTGGCTCTATATCCTTTTAAAGGCTTGGTCCTTTATATTGTTTGATCAAATATTTAATCATTCACATTATTTGCACACATTTATAATAGACGTAACACAAAAATCCAAAGAAAAAACCTCAAAGTCCTTTAGTCCCATTACATGTTGGGAGTGTCTTTCTTACTCACCAATTTTGCACTGCGTTTAGTTTTTTTGTTATTTGGAAACATATTTTCGAAATAAACACATTTTTAGTTCAAATATGTTTTAGTTTTTCTTGGTATTTTTACTAATAATTGTGATTAGCATAAAATGTGTTCTCATTTTTTTTAATTACACATTTACAGATCTCCCTGACGTACCTCAGAATCATAAGCGGGCATTATGTGACCTCCGTGTGGCGGACCGATTGGCCATCTATGATCATGTGATGCAAAAAGCCAGTCAGCAGAGTGCAAAGAGAGAACCCAACAATGAGGATCTTTATGTAGATCTTGTTGCAAAGCTTAAAAAAGGTACTTGAATTACACTCAAAGACGACATGTTGATCATTGATCACCCTGATCATTGATAATGGATTAAGATAAGGGGAACTGAGCTCTGAGGCAGAGCTGCATCATGAGGCCCATTGAGCCCTGAGGTGGAGCTGCATCACAAGGCCCAACTGCAGCTAACACACAAAGTTACACTAAAATTGGAAAATCTTATACCTTTACTTTCAAGTGCTTTGGTATCAATTTGATCCATCTTAAGATTTTTTGACCTCGCCATATTGGTAAATCCTGATTGCTGTAAGTAAAGAATGATGTGTTTTTTGAAATACATTCTACAGAAGAAGAACAGAGTGGACCAAAGTCTCATTTGGAGGTCTTGGCTGAGATGAGGGACTACAGGAGGCGCAGACAGTCTTACAGGGCGAAAAATGTTCACATCACCAAGAAGTCTTACACTGAGGTATGTGATTTGTGGTGATCTAATTACCAACAAAGTACTCGGTTCTAATTGCTGTTTGCCTGTGATGTGGATGGTTTGAGAGTCGTAGAGAATATTCTGCATTTGTATGCAATTGTATAAATTTTCCTCTTTCTTAGGTAATTCGGGAGGTGATTGATATCCACTCTGGAGAACTAGGCAGGATTTGGCAGGAAGTGAAGGATGAAGAGGTCAAAGCATCACAGCAGTCATCTCACAGGTCACTTGTCTGATTTCAGTGTAGTGAGTCTCTTTCCTCCCTGAAAAAAGTAGCACAGAGTGACTGATATTGATTTTATGTTGGTTTTTGGTTGTAGAGGGACATCTGAGAGAGGCCGCTCTGCATCTGTCGAGTCACGCGGGTCTCTTGTCAGCTCCCGAGACGAGCATGGGCACAAACGGCACCGCAAACACAGCCGGAAGCGAAGTCGGGAGAGGAAAAACAAAAGTAGGAGGTAAGGCTATGAAACAATTATTGTAAATTGCTTTATAATGACGTTTATTATCTGATGTTCACTAATTAATGTCTTAGTGTAAATTAAGTAAGATTTAAAGTGTCAATTAATAAAATAAAATATTTTACAAATTTGATCAGAAACTTATTTAACTTGCCCACTGTTGTTTTAAAATAGTCTTGTGCTTATTTTAGTTTTTTCCTCCATTTAAACAGTTTTTTATACTGTTCATGATCATGTCTTTTATTCATTATTTTACACTCAAATGTCTCACTACACTTACCTAAATAATATTATGTACATATATATATATATATACACATAATATTAGTGGAGGGCATAGATACATTTTTTTAATCTAGATTAAAATGACTCATTTGAATTCTGCCAAAGGCATTCAGAATATGTGTGCTACCTAAATAATGACTAA
>JAUMHI010000018.1:1492503-1530593 GCA_032359435.1 Enteromius unitaeniatus
TCCGTTCATCTTCAAGAAAAGCTTGTGTCCTCCGATGAAAGACGATTCACCAAAGATGCTCACATTTCAAAAGTTCAAAAAAAAAAACATGTACGTTAATCAATATGAATCGCGTGGTTTCCTCCAAGTGTTCTAAAGAGACAAGACACAAGTGAACGCTTTTTATTTTAATTGGGTTTTTTTTCTGCATTTTAGATGTTATTTTAGATATATGTTGTAGATATATGTTATGTAATATTTAATTTTCATTCAAAAATTATTACAATGAATGAGTCATGTAAAGGACATCAACGTAATCAACCAAAGTAACAACATATTTTAGCAGGGCATTGTAATGCTTCATAAATAGTTGACAAACGTTTGTACATTGTAAATGTTAAACTTTTACTTTATACTTTTCCAAATACATAAAATTATAAATACGTACATATTGCAAATATTTTGCAGTTTGTGTAGACATGGTTATGAATTACATTAAAAACCCACTAAAGGTGTAATTATTTAATGTTCTTACACAAAGTACACATAAAATATACTTTAAATAAGAGTAACACAAGTGTGTTTTCCCTAAATACACTAAAACGTCACTAAAAGTATGCTTAATTTTTGTATATTCTATAAAAGTGTAACTAAGAATATATTTATTCAAATTGTATTTTTACTATACTTTTTTAGGAATATATTAAAAGTATGCTTGTATTTAGCACATTCCCTAAAAGTGTAATTAAGCATATATTTAATATGTAATGTAAAAATACATTACAAGTATGCTTGGGTTTAGCATATTTCGTGAAACTATAACTAAGCATATATTTAATACAAAAGTACTTCTAGTATACTTTTTAGAAACATATTAAAATACAATTTTATATATAAATTTAATGCACTTTAAATAAGCATGTTGGGAATACAAATGTATTATAAACATAATGGTTGAATTTCAAGTATATTTTGAATACATTTAATGCTACGTCTTTTTCACCTGGGAATAAGCATCTATGTGTAACAGTAAAATATATATTATTTATTTTATTAATTAATTTCATAATGTTTATTCAGTTATAAATGTCTGTTGCAGTGTTAAATATGCAGATACGCCTGTTTTATTTGTCTCTTCATTATATTTGTCATATTTGACATATACTTTTAAAACGTCTATAAGCTCATTATTATTAAATATTGTGATTATTTTATGTCTATTGTTATACTCATATGATGCAAACAGTTTGGCTATTAGTGATTGTATGACCACTAAAGGTCAAAGATTGTGACCTCTCATAAACAAGAAGGCTTCAACTTTTCAGCAAGAATGAGAATGATGAAAATACAAAACTTTAAATCTATTTAACTTGTGCATATTTTCTCTTTTTTTTTTCTTCCGCTCATACATAGCCTTAAGAAAAACAAAAAAATGTCCCTTTCGTGTGTCAGAGACTTAGAGTCTCACTTGCCTCTGTCAATTACCGTTGTATTGTCTCATGAGGTTGAATAATGATATATTAAATCCATGTCTTAAATCATTTTAATGTCAAAACAAACCACGATTCAGTATTGCATGAGTCTGTGGTATTTGCTGCATGGCTGTTTTTGATATACGTGGATGTGGGACTCCTGTGTGATGTGGCAGCCATCAGCCTTCATTCTCAGTCGAAGCTCCTTCTTTCCATCATTCCATTTCACCTCTAGGCCAACGTCACTCTTAGCCCACAAACGCTCCTTATTTTCATTTGGTCTGCTCTCTCAGGCTTCTGACAGAAGGGAAGAGAAGGGTTCCGTAGACCTGCCAAAACAACACTGGCGGTTGAGAAACAATGGCACACCCTGCACATTTTTCGACACTCCGAGAACCGCAGACTTCCCCTCTGCACAATAATCCGCCTCTCCTTTTGTTTGTCGGATCTCAGCAGCCCTGCAAATCGACATTGGCAGCGCTGGCTGGCGAGCACCAAGATGACTTGACCAACATGGTCACCTCTCCTGCCAAAAGGAGCAGGGGAAAAGGACCAGAGAATGAGTGAAATGCTTTAATTGCTACAGGAATCTAGACAGTTTCAGACGAGATTTGTTTGAGAAATGTGTGGGTAATCGTATGAGGTGAGGGGAGCCGGGCCTATTCAACAGCCTAATGGCAACTTCTGTGGCTTTCCAGACCAAAATCTGCAAAACCCTTTCCAGATAGTGAAGTAGGAGCATTTTGGGGCAATTATACGTGCTTGTGTTTGTGTAGATCACATGAAGAAACAGACTGCTAAACGTCGTGCCATAGGATAATTGATGCTGAAGCTTAAAAAAAGCCATCCAAGATGTTAAGAAAAATAATTCAGTTGCTGAATGAGTAACATTCTCGTAACCTTTAAAGGGAAAGTTCACCCAAAAATGAAAATGTTCTCAGCCTTGTGTCATTCCAAACCCATTTGACTTGCTGTCTTCAGTACAATACTAAAGAAGACATTTTGAACTTCTTACTGTTTGCTCTTCTCAGTTTAATTGCAGTTAATGAGAATCAGAGCTTTCAAGCTATACGATATGGACAAACAATCCGTAAATATCAGTCCATATTGCCCGTTTACATACTTGCACTAAATTCCAAGTATTTTGAATCTGTACCATAGATTTGTGTGATAAACAGACCGAACTTATTCACCCCGAATGAGCTGTTGGGTTGAACTTAAAACTGTCTCAGTCTGATTCATTAATGCGTTGGATCAAATGATTCATTGAAAATAATCAACACAAGAAAATTAATTCACAATCAGACTTTTATACTCAGTTTGGAGCTTGTCAGTCCCATTTCTCAAAAAAAGGAGCTTCACGATGGCATACAATAACCTTTTTGTCTGGTTCCATTAGGAACCTTTAACATTTGAAGAATCTTTCTGTTTTACAAAAGGTTCTTTGTGATGAAAGAAGGTTCTTCAGGTTATAAAAAAGCATGAAAGAGATGGTTCTTTAAAGAACCTTTGACTGAATGGTTCTTTGTGGAACCAAAAATGGTTCTTCTATGGCATCACTGTGAAGAACCATTTGAAGAACCTTTATTTTTAAGAGTGTGCTTTAAGGATTTTCTTCTAAGTTATTATTTTTGTATCACTAAGAAAGAGAAGAAAGCAGGTTTTAACAGCATGAACATGAGTAAAGGATGGCCAGTTCGATCTGTTTTTGGGATGAATTATGCATTAGGGGTGGGCGATAGGATGTACGTACACCTGAAGAGAGCGCGCACTAAAAGCCTGTCAAATAGCCCCTAATTACTGAACTAAGATATTTCTCACACATGATTGTGGTAATACTGTCAAAAACACACAGCGTTAAACACAGTTGCTTGTGTCTAAAGTGAAAGTAAACAATCAAGAGAAAAATGTGCCAGTACATTAGATGCGTGCAGCTCTTAAAGGGACAGAACTAAACATGCTGCCGCTTGTCATTAAAGGGATCGTTCACTCAAAAATTGTGTCATTATTTACTTACTTACATGTTGTCCCAAACCTGTATTAATTTCTTTCTTGTGCTAAACACAAAATAAGATATTTTGAGTTACCAAACAGTAGCTGGTCCTCATTAAATTTAATACAATGTTCAACAGAAAAAAGAAACTCATTCAGATAAAAATGAGCTGAGAGTGAGTAAATCAGGGGTAGGCAACGTCGGTCCTGGAGTGCCAATGTCCTGCAGAGTTTAGCTCCAACACTAATCAAACACCCCTGAACAAGCTAATCAAGGTCTTCAAGGCTACAGGCAGGTGAGTTTTTTTCCGAGTTGGAGCTAAACTCTGCAGGACATTTGACCGACGTTGCCTACCCCTGAAGTCAATGATGTATGTAGTGTAGAAGTATATAGTGTTTCATCTTTCATGTTTGTTAATTCAATAATGCTGAATACACTCTTCCTAAAAAAATTAAAGCACTGTTTGTTCTATTCATATTATGTTTATTTGTAATGTGTATCTATTCGAATAAAATGACAACGATTTTTATCTTTGCTCATTTTGCCCTAAATATCTGCCCTTCTTTATTTTATGGGCTTTGTTTTTAATAAAAAAGGCAAATTAGTTTGTCTATACTGCTCAGACAACTTGAATAAATTAAATGACAAAGAATCATCATAGAATATAATATTTTGCCGTATTACCCACCCCTTCCTCTGTAATTTGCAAAACAGTCTTAAAAAAACAACTTTTTAAAAAATCGGGAAAAAACCGTGAATCAGGATTTTCCCAGAAAAAATCGTGATATGATATTTTTTTCATATCACCCACCCCATAACGCTTTTTGTTGACAAAGAGCTGGATGGTGATGCTCTAAGCATTGGTGAACTCAATACTGCTAAAGCCATTACAGTACAGGTTTTAAAGTGGTCTTCAAACTTTAAACCAATTCATTGTAGTTAACCCAATAAAAAGTGACATTCAAAAAAGCATGAGTAATTTGGCGCAATAAATGCCAGTGAAAGAGAGATTTAAAGTAAAGAGAGGTTTACGTCTAGTCTGCTGGCTTTACTGAGAGCGATGGGTTCAGTAAAAGGAAAAAACGATTATTTTGGCAAATCACTTTCAAATAAAATGTATTTTAAAATCCATGTCTGACTGGATGTGAATATTACACTTTGCACTCAACCAATGCCAAAGCATCGGTCGGTTCCAAAACCCCACAGGTGACTCTTTAACAGCCCAATATCAAATGAAAGTATGGAGTTTTACACACAGAGCACTGTTGACATGGCCTGCTCAGTTCCGAAATGGTCTGCTGCATACCTGCATGATTTACACCCAACTGACATAATACGCTTTCACATCATTAATGTGTTGTGTTCACTGTCGTCTCTCTGTCTCACTCAAAATATGGGAAATCTCTAAGACAAATAGAGAGAGAAGCTGCATGACGTGACATTCTCTGATTGATGCATCCTGTTATTTATTTACTTTTTTGAGTGTTATTGAATGACATTCAAATTAAGGGGATACAGAATGGAAGCAGATTTCTTTCTAAGAGTAAAAAAAGATATATATATATCACAGCAATAGGTGTGTTGTGCAATAGGGGTGCTGTGTGTACATTAATGAGGAAGAAAAATTAATTTAAAAAATATATTGTTTCTCATTATTGTGACTGTAACAACTTCAAACCCCACAAATTTTTGCATAATTGGGATTTATTTCATAATTGACTATCTAATTGCAATTTATGCAATTTATGACATTATGTCATAGTTGACTATATTTTTGCATAAATGCAACTTTTTCTGAACTAGTTAGTACTAGTTACTAGCTTTTTCTTATAACTAGCGTTATCTCACAATTTAACTATTTATAATTTGCTTTTATTAATTTATCTTTCACAGTTATCAGAAATCATTATTCAAATCTGACCTAGTTTTTTAATTTGTTACTTTATATCTTTATATCTTTCATTTCACAGCTTTAACTGTTTTTATTTTTAGGTACATAAGTACCTATAATTTCTAAAAAAAAAAAAAAAAAAAGGCTTCCACAATTCAGCGATTTGTCAGATTACCCTAAAAGTACATACAACTGCATTGTTATAGTTATAGGATGTATTTTGGCACATTTTTTATTTTTGTATTCCCTAGACAATCAGTTTCTCAGCTGTAGATAGTTAAAACCTGCAGCTATTTTAGAGCCCCAAACACCCTCAAACTTTTGTTATGTCCCCTAAATCTGCATGAGCTCTCACTTTTACGATTATGTAATCTCATTATGGCTTGCAATGACCTCATAGTTGTTGACAAGTGCCCTTTCATTAGGGATGCCTTTTCAGTAAGCATTAGCCAAGTCAAGTTTTATTACGCTCCTGATGGCTTCTACCTCACAGCTAGTATAAATATTATTTATTATCCACTTTTCACTGCATTTTCATAATTTATGAGCTTGCAAGAGAGTGCCAGCCCAAATATAGATCGCGAGGCCCTCTGTTATTTTGCACAACATATAATCGATTTCATTAAGCAGTGTCAGGGTAAATCGGCTTGAAATCTGATAATTACATGTAAGTGAAACTTGTATAATTTTTACAGTGCTGTGAATATTGATTTCTCATCCGCTCTCATGCAAGGCCTATTAGAAGCTTTCTCCAAAAGAAGAAAGTAACATTTATCAAACCTCATTGATTGCAATCTGGCAACATGCAATGGTTGATTTTTGGAAAAAATGCTTTGTCCGGGTCGGTGGGCGAAGGGACATGGCATGTAAATTTGCTAATGTCTATTTCTTTAGGCAAACTCAGCGTTATTCACTGTACTCTAAATAGTTGCTCTCAAATTCATATTTAAAGACAGGTGAATGAATCCATTGCAAACTACTACTGTATACTACCCACTGGGTGAGGGGGTTCAGGTGGAGGGCAGCCCAGTATTAGCAGTCCCCCGCGGTCAAGGAGGCGGCCTGATGGATGGGACACATTAAAGGTGTCTGGCCCCAGCAGCCCTGGAACAGATGAACCACAACACAACTGGTGCAGACCTCAAGCTTTAAAAATATGACTGAGATGTCAACAGACTATGACCTCTGCAGTCCTGGGCCACAATTCTCGCTGTGCTCTTGAATAAAGACATCAATTTCTCCAAGTGGGGTCAGAGTGGTTGCTTCTCAGTTAGAATGAAGGTAGAAAGCAGGTGGGCTGCATGTCGATCCAAAAAGACCCGCTAGTCAGGTAGCCGAAGGCTGATCCCCAGGAGGAGGGGTATCGGTGTGCTACGGTTGGCTGACAGCTCGGGGGGCCCTTATTGAAAAATCAATGTCCATTTGTGCGTCCAGCTCACCTGGCTGACTGCCAGCTTGCCTGAAGTCACCTAATGAAGCCTGATCCCGTTACCTGATTCCTCATTCGCTGTGTCAAAGTGACTTTGTGGCTGAAGTCATCCCTTTAGTTTCTTCTCCTCCTCTATCCTGAGGATCGAATGTATTCGCCGGTCCATTCCACTGTGTGCGAGTGTGTGGTGAATACACAAGATCTTTCTGTGGGAAAGCAAAAACACTTGATCAACATAGTACTGATATGTCATGCCGAGAACATCAGTCAGAACACACCACAAGCTGTAAAAGAGCACCGCTTGTACTGTCATGCTATTTATCATCCTAATTCCTTAATCTACAGGGGAGCAGCAAATACTTTTAAGGAACACTGTGTAGCAGTGCTGGAAATAAAATTTCTAAAAAATAATATTTTGGATAGATCTAAACATAAAATAGTCTCAGACCGAGGTGATTTACTCAAATAAGGATGTCATTAGAAGTTAATGACAGTAACATTTTTATTCATATCCACTATTACGGTTCATTTGATTGAGAATCAAAGTACTATGACCTTTTGAAGCACTAAAAGGAATTGAGTCATTTTGTAAATCAGACTTGTCTCATTGTAAGCTATATTTTTAATGCATTAAAAAGAATAGGTTTATAAGACTCATTTGTTCAGGAATACAGAAGATTTTCACAGTATGTTGTTGATTGCCTAGACTAGCTAGAATTGCTAAAAAGAATTGACTCCTACATTTGGAAATTGCAGTATACTAGATGCTCAGAATGTTGTTGACTATCTAAAAAGAACCAGTTCAAAAGAGTCATTCATTTGGAATCAAAGCAGGCACGATGCACTGTAGGTTGTTGACTGACTAAGAATTAAGTTGAAATATGAGGAGACTTAGTAATATGTGATAAAGGATTCAAACTAACATTGCCTGAATGAGCATCACAGTGCCATGTGTCTAGTAGGCTGACCACTTAAATGTATCTCAGACTAAACTTTATTTTTAAATTTTATTAACATTTATACGCCAGTCCTTTAGAGTTTATGGTGCCTTTGCAGACTGAAGAAGAGAGGGCCGAGCTGGTTTAAACACTCATCTGACCTACACTTGTGTTTGTATGACTTGTATTAGCATCCGACGGACATCATATCCACCCGCTGTTTAAAGTGAGAGGATCGAAGTGTCCTGTCTGCCCCCTGCCGTTTTCTTCTCTCCTCCGCGGGGCCGCTGTCGAGGGGTACAGCACGTCGTTGGTGTATAATGCAATTTGGTTGATTAAAAGAAAACATTAAAGCACTACCTTATTGAATTTGACGGCACGTACAGAACCGGATCTTTGCTGGCCACTCTCTTTTATTGGCTGGGATAAAGGGGATCACGTCATTCTCATCCTCCCCAACACACACACACAAATCTCGAGCCTCAGACAAACCTTAGCTAAGAGGACGTCGGTCAGGACAGAGATTTGTTTAGCTCGCCCCTTCCGCCGCCCAACCCTTCTGTCGCAAACTGAACTTCTGCCAACCTTGAGCCAGGAGGAGAAGACAGAAGAACTCTCCAGTTTGGCACGGTCAGACGAATGAGGGAGTCCTTTTATTCGTCTTTAAACAAGGCTGGTGACTCATAGCCTCTTTATTCTTTGCTTTCTCACCTCAGTGACTCATTCATTGTTCTAAGAGACTCTGGAACAAGCGGGACAAGAAAAGAGATTGGCTAAACACCAAACACCTGTCAGTTCACTCCATAGTGCACCAAGTACACGCTCTCCCTCTTTCATTCGTCTGATTAATCATCCATACTGTCTCGAGAGCAATCACTATCAAACACTCTCAAAGCAAGACTCTTCTGCGAGTGATGCGGCACATCAGACCAGCTGTACTAACCAATAACAACTGAGACTTACTGTAGTAGGGATTTGCATTAAGCTCATGCTGTCAATCAAAGCAGACTTTTTTTCCTCTTCAGTGGAGCTCTGGTAGACATGAATTATCATTTCTAATGTCATTTTTCATCACAGAGATGATATTCGTTGCTAAATGACTGCAAGACAAAGTCTGCCTAGCATTAATTTAGGTTAAGAATTGGATCTCTTCCATCCATCCAATTTCCAAACCCATTGTTTTATGTAGGAGCCCAGAATTGGATTTTAGTTATTATTTAATATTGTATTTTATTATATAATGGAGAAAGTTGTGTGCATGTAGATTTTTCCTATTATGGCCCATTGTCTTGAAGCTTGGTGGATCATTTACCCCATAGTTTTAGGATTTGAATAGCTAATAGCAAATTTGAGTGAATGATTGCTTAATAAATTAATTGGTAGTCATACCACAGACGGGTCATGTAATACATACTGTTCTCATGGAATTTCAAATTAATGATCAAATGATAAATAACACAGATTTGACCCAAAGATGTTCTGTAACAGTTTACTCACTAATCTGTTATTACTAATCCTGCTTCTGATTTCTGTTTAAAGAAACCCATTAACAGGGGGCTTTCAAACAAAGACATAAAGCTATTTTTTTGTTGTCAAACCTGTCTTGATGCTCCAAGTTTGAAAATCTACACTCACAATTAGGATTTGGCAAACAGCAGTATTTCTGTTGCTCAGAACATCTCATTTATTTTCCCAGGTATATGGAACAATACAAGTTAAAGGTACATAGTCGAGTTATTTATTTAAGCACTTAATATCAATTTCTTGTGTAAAACAGCTCTAAAAGATCAACAACGCTTTATTCTAGTTCAGTGTTGATTTAGTTTCCTTCAATAACAGTGTGAATGTTGTGTGAGGCAAGCTTAGTTCAGCTATACAGCAGAAGATAATACAGTGTCATTATTCAACCCTAGTCATTTAGTCTTGATTCAGTTCAGTTCAATAAGTGTCGATGTTGTAGACCATATCCTTAAGTGTCTGATACCCTTGGTCATATTACTACAGCTGGTATTCAGAAGCTTGAAGGGAGGAGTAAAAATACTGTGTCAATCAGGGCAAAACAGGAAGGGCGCTTCCTGTTTCCAGTCAAAGGTTTATCAATGATGTCAGGTCAAATCTACTTCTCTGTCATTTTTAACCAATTTATTATTTTAGTGGCCTCCTTTATGTTGAGCATGTTTGCACATATTTCTTTCGTTCCCTCTGGCGATCCTGAATTTAATTTGTGTTTATGTGTGTGAGTGAGGCAAAAAAGGAAAACATATTTAAGGAGATGTAGTAAGTGTGCAATATATAAGTTAATGCTGGTTTCATATATTTCGAAAAATATCAAAATGAAAAGAAAAACTAAATATTTAAATTATATTATGTATAAATAATTATCTAATTAGTTTTTTTGGTCACATGCAAAAAAAAGTGTTTTTTTTTTTGCATGTTGGTTATACACTGACTTAACATCCACACGCAATAATATGTGTGATAATATGACTTAAATAATAAAATAAATAATAATATGACAATAATATGACTTAAAATGTTTCACGAGTTTCCACTTCCTCAGTAATAACAAAATAGGCATGACTGGCAGACTGACCGGGGAGCGGGCCGAGAGCCTGGTGGGCCACGAGCCCTAGGGGAGTGACCCCTAAGAGGTGATAGCTGAGAAGAGCCCGGAGCTCGGACTGCTCACAGCGAGCCCCCCGGGAGGAGAGTGCAGCGGCTGATTGCTTTTGAGTGAAGCTAAAGGATATTTAGGAGGGGCGAGGGGAGGTGGAGGGATGCAAAAGACGAAGATACTGAGAATAGGGAGCTTGGCAGTTTATATAGAGCCTGATCGGGTAATTAGTTAATCGGGAGATTGGCTGCAGCTGGTTATTATGTTGTACGTGATTTCTCCCAAAATTGTTTTGGTTAAACATCATTTGTCGTAGTACAGGTGTAACTCAACTCTATGGCAATTGACTGTCTTGTCTTGTATTTTGAAGTTGTTCGCTAGAAAATACACAATCCATCAGTTATTCTACTGCTGTGTTTACAGTAGCCGCTGTCAGGGCCAGAAGCAAAGTCCGGCTCCAAGGTTAAGAGTGATGACAGCGCACAGCATCAGTTCTCGGTGCAGCTGAGAAACTCGAGAACGGTCCAGATACTATCGTTCACCATAGATTCCCGCAAACGCTCCTCTCCACGCCACAGATAGCTGAGCGGGGGGAGGGGAGGCAGGGCCTAAGTCGAGATCACATCAGGGCATCACATACCTTGTCAACATCACCGCTAAACAAAACATGACGCAGCAGTAATCCACAGTGCGTGAGTGCGACATGCAAACAAAAGACGCCTTGATCCTTGCGATACGTGAGAGGAAACCCTCGTTCCACACGCCTGCTGGTCTGTTACTCTTTAACAGCTATTGACGGGAATAAATAATTCAACTCTTTGTTTGTAGCTCCACTGAGGGTTCTTGTGGTGGAGAGAAACACTTGATGCAACACAAGCGATCCTAAATAAAGTCAGCGCACGGAGATGCGAGGTCAGGCCACCTCCTTTGCATGCATGTGTTTGTGTTTTATAACAAGATCAGCGAGAGGAAAAGGTTGTTGTGCAGTTACATGGGCTACGTGTAATGAGGCCGTTTTACAGATGCATAAGCGGGAAGCGTTTAAAGCTGTTTGTTTTTATTGGCTATGTCTGATATGATTAATAGGCCACGATGTGGTTACCTTGCATGCAAAAATTTCCTTGCGAAACTGAATTCTTTCGAAAAATGTGCTAATCTGAAATCTGCTATCGCAGAGTTTACCACATGGGAGCGAAATAAAATGTCTGTAAACTGATAACAGAGAGGATCTGATACCACCATAAAATTTATGAAATCAAATAAGCTGTGAATCCAGGCTAAGTTATAGATCCAGCACTCTGCTTATGCAGATCTAAAGGTGCCACCTGCTGGCCGTTCGTGAGAACTACATTTAAACTATTAGGTGAGGTGATTTATTTATTTATTTTTAAATATATTAAAATGTGGTTGTGGTTAAATGCCGTTTTAATGAAGGTTAGATTAAAACTATAACAGTAACCTTTGTTTAGAATAGAACTGACACTGAGGTGTCTAGTATGTGCTGCTTATTTTAGTTCAGTTTGACTAGAGAAGCCAATTCCAGGTTGTTTTGATCCTTGGAGGTCTTCTGAAGAAACTCATAACCATATAACAAGACAAAATGAAAAAGAAGAAAAGATTTCCATGTAAGAAAGCATATACAAAATTAACATCATTTTAAAGTCTGTTTGCTTTTGTTACTTCTTATTTACTCCACAGCAGATACCAAACACTTAGTGCAAATGAAATGTGCAATCATTTCCGGATGCTTTCCGAGTTCTCATCAGTGTTGACACGGCAGAGCATTATTTTCAGCCGCTTTTGTCTGATCTAAACAGACCATTAGTTTCTTCACAGCCGCCTTTTGATAGGACAGACCGCATCGAGGCGTTCTGGAGACACTAGCTCTACTGCCGACTGGCATCCTTTTCTATTATGTGTAACAATCCATCTTGAAAAGCAAGCATGCTGCACTTTTATGGGTAAGCTTCAACAATAAAAGTCTGTTTAGATGAGAACAAATGAATCCGATGCCAGCTAAAGCACACCCGTCTGCAACGTTTATTGAATTCTAAATCTCTGATTATCGTCTTCAGATGTTTTAACGGCTTCAGAAAGGTACATTTCTAGGAAAATGAATGCAGTTGTATAAGCTAAAAGCAAGGTATTACTAATTATGCAATATTTTATGTGATGAAAGATTCCTAACAATACGATTTGGAGACCTTTAATGCAAGTGGGACAATATGATTGTCTTTGCTGACTCAGCATCGAAAGCAAAGTAGCAAACAAGTGTGCATGGAGCCTTCAAGTTTGACTTTTCCATTTTGCAATTGAATCTACATTGTTTATCCAGACAGGTAGTAACCTCTTCGAGCCAAAGAGGCCCCTCGGAGATTTCCCGTGGGCTTTTAGAAGCATCCTTATTCCACCTCATAATGACAAATGCTTCAGGCTAATAGAGCTGATGGGAGAAACTAATCTAGGTGCTAACGCAGAGTGCAGGGGAACATAGTTCCATTTCAGCTAAAGAGCTTAAAGGATTGAATTTACATTACAAAGAGATATCAAGTCTAATGTTAATAAACCTTGGTAAGCCATACAAATACCTACATTGTGCTGCTACTAAAAATAATGCTGGGGAAATGCAGCCAAGAAGCGGGGTCAGATCCCTGAGGCTGTCTCAGTA
Organism: Enteromius unitaeniatus; assembly: GCA_032359435.1. NCBI lineage: Eukaryota > Metazoa > Chordata > Actinopteri > Cypriniformes > Cyprinidae > Enteromius > Enteromius unitaeniatus. The sequence goes on from JAUMHI010000018.1 coordinate 1,505,488, forward strand.
GAGTGCTCTTCTCAGAAATCAATACCACTGGAAATTTTCCACAGGGTTTCCAAGGGTACAAGTACACACACATCAACTTTCCATCAAATACTGGAGCATTTCTGTAGGAACAAGTGGCATCCCTGTGCAAGTGAATAAGGGAATAGGACTAGATGAGTAAAAGCTTCCAGCGAGGTTAATGTGTTCCATCTTGAGAAGCTGAAGTGTACAACAAACAACTGCACAAAAATGTCTTTATTGGAAACGCTGCAAGTGCTTAAGTTGATTCAATTCGTCCGTAAAGTCTGCAGTGCTAAGCACATTTTCCACAAAAACCCTCTTTAATCATGTATGATCTTGGAGAAAGGAGGAGAATCCAGATTTCTTAGAACACATGGCTGATGGAGTCAAGGTCTCATGGATGTCAAACACTAGGTGTACCCTTACAGGACAGTGTGCTTTGAAATAGACAGCATTGCTGTTTTCTGCATTGACTGGACTTATAAAGAGTTATTTTTTTCTGCAAAGAACTGTTCACTCGTAAAAATGTGCAAATGGTAAATTGTACATGCGCACCAAATTGCATTAGAAAGCGCACAATATGTTGATTTCACTGCTGAACGTGTCCTCTGTGTTAGTAAGCGACAATTTATGAACTGTAAATATATGCCCCCTGTACTAAAACGCGTAAATAAGAAGTTATATTCATTCGAAAAAATATTGTCATTCTTCCTTAAACCGCTTGCGGTAAACTGCAGTAGATCTCCTACAGGCAAATACATCTATTTTGTGATAGGTAATAGCCTAATATGCGCTCTGGTTTACTAATCTTACTAAATGTTCCCTTTGCATGCTGCTTACAAATCAGCTCATTAAAAGTGATTCTATTAACATTTCTAATTTCCCTTTGAGATGCCTGGTAGGACCGTCCTAGATAATGTGGGCAATTACCAATGACTCAGCTCTTAGGCCTAAAATTTAGATCTCACTCATTGTGAAGAACATGTTATGAGCCATGAGTAATTTTGACAACACCAGAACAAAACAGTTTAGTTAATGGATTTTTAAGCTAAAATCTTTTCAGCAGAAAGTCAGATGACTCATGATTATGTCATAGGTTTTATAGTGGTCAAATGCATGCTCCTGATTTATCACAAGCAATAAAACACTAAATCAAGAATAATATAATTTTATTTTTTTATCAGAAAGTGAGTCTTAAGCTATATTTTATGAATTGTCATCAATCATCATAGTATGATACAGATGATACGTGTATGATATTGAAAAGTACGGAAAGTATTCAGACCCCCTAAAATTGTTCACTCTTTGTTATATTGCAGCCATTTGCTAGAGTCGTTCATGTTTTTCCTCATTAATATACACACAGCACCCCATGCTGACAGAAAAACACAGAATTGTTGACATTTTTGCAGATTTATTAAAAAAGAAAAACTGAAATATCACATGGTCCTAAGTATTCAGACCCTTTGCTCAGTATTTAGTAGAAGCACCCTTTTGATCTAATACAGTCTTTTTGGGAAACAAGTTTTTCACACCTGGATTTGGGGATCCTCTGCCATTCCACCTTGCAGATCCTCTCCAGTTTTGTCAGGTTGGATGGTTAACGTTGGTGGACAGCCATTTTTGCAGCCGAAAAACACCCCCACAGCATGAGCCTGCCACCACCACGATTCACTGTTGGGACTGTATTGAAGAGGTGATGAGCAGTGCCTGGTTTTGTCCATATATATTGCTTAGAATTAAGGCCAAAAAGTTCTACCTTGGTCCTATCAGACCAGAGAATATTATTTCTCACCATCTTGGCCAACGCTCTTCTTCCCTGATAGCTCAGTTTGGCAGGACGGTCAGCTCTAGGAAGAGTTCTGGTCATCCCAAACGTCTTCCATTTAAGGATTATGGAGGCCACTGTGCTCTTGGGAACCTTAAGTGCAACATAAATTTTTTTGTAACCTTGGTCAGATCTGTGCCTTGCCACAATTCTGTCTCTGAGCTCTTCAGACAGTTCCTTTGACCTCATGATTCTCATTTGCTCGGACATGCATTGTGAGCTGTAAGGTCTTATATAGACAGGTGCGTGGCTTTATTAACCAATTACAATCAGTATAAACAAACACAGCTGGACTCAAATGAAGGTGTAGAACCATCTCAAGGATGATCAGAAGAAATGGACAGCATCTGAGTTAGATATATTAGTGTCACAGCAAAGGGTTTGAATACTTAGGACCACGTAATATTTCAGTTTTTCTTTTTTTATAAATCTGCAAAAATGTCAACAATTTTGTGTTTTTCTGTCAATATGGGGTGCTGTGTGTACATTAATGAGGAAAAACATGAACTTAGTAATAATTTTAGCAAATGGCTGCAATATAACAAAGAGTGAAAAATCTAAGGTGGACTGAATACTTTCCGTACCCACTGTAAGTGGTTATGATTAATCCTGTGTGCAGACATCTTTTTCCATTTGTGTCAATATCTTGTTACATACTGGGAGCCTATAGGTTCAGCTGTGTGTATACAGTGTCAGTGAAGATACAGTATTTATGCTTTGCTCTCTCAGAGAGATGGATTTAAATTTCCAAAAGATAGCAAATCATTGTGTGGCAGCTTCCTCCATTAAATATTTATAAAATATTTTAGCACTGGGGGGTGGGGGGAGGGGGGTATTAGATTTCTTCATGGCCCATTCCACACATGAACTAACAAGGACAATATGAGAAGAAAATGGCAAAAACATCCCAATTATACGCTGGCATTTTCTCAGTGTAACAGAACAATGCTTTCTAATTATCTGAATACACCAAAATGCTCTAAACCAGAAACTGTAGCCCTCAATCAGTCTACATACCATGAGAAAATGGCTGAAGTGGAAACATTTCAGTATTCTGAAAGAGGCAGTAGGATTGTCAGTATTAGCAGCAGGTTTCTGTTCAACAGGACTTGTTTCTTTTAGATCTCTTATTTTCAGCTCGGAAAGGAAGGGTTTGAATACTATCAGAAACCTCATTTAACTTCCTGCCCCAAGATGTTCAAAAGAAGTTCAAACTTCTTCAAAAATGCTTGATACTTGCATTGATAAAACTTGCTTGATAATTAATAAAAATGATAACATGCTGTGTCTTTCTGAAGCCTGAGAAATCTGTTACATGATATTATGTTTTTCTGCATCAGTAAGCAAGTGTCACTGACACAAGGGTGAAAAACAAGCTCCTTTGGCCATGCTGGAAAGGTCTACATTGGCAGTCAAAGGAGAAAACAGTCAACTAATGGCATCGCCATTCTCCTCCTCGACCAAACTATGTGGTGGCGAAGAGCGGCTGGGACTTGATCTTGTTCTTAAATTAATCGAACCATAGAGCTTTGTGGAGTGCTTCGAATAAGCAAAGGCTTTCCTTCTGTACATCTCACCTTTCCACATTGAAATCATTAGAAGAGTGGACAGCACCACTCCACCAAGGGTGAGAAGGCACAGGCCAGCGATAACACACCTGTCAAGGTGTGCACCTATCCTGGCACTCTCATTCTCAAGTCTTTCCATTTCACGTGCAGAGACGTTTTCGGGGTTCACTTTGACATCACGAGGGACCGTGTACGAAATGATCACCAGCGAGATTCCGGTAATCAGGAACGTGACTGCGCTGATGAATCCATAATCCACGGATTTCCCAGAGCTCTCTGAGCTGAGGTCGATGTCGGACATCATCGACAACTCCTGGAGGGCCTCAGGACGGATTTCACTCGAGGAGTCGTGGAGTGAAGCCACATGGCGGGCGCTTTTCTCGCTTGTGTCCGGGGTGGCCAAGCGGAGATTGACGTTTTCATCGACGTAAGTGAACGAGGTCTCCAGCTCCTCATCACAACACACCCTGACCTTCTCTGTGGGCTGATGCCGGTGCTGGCCATGTTGTCCTCTGACGGGAGCCGTCCTTGGTGCTGAATTACACTGTCCCTCACAGGCAGGCGCCTTCAGAGTGGGAGAAGCTTCTTCCACCGAACTGTTTATCCTGTGAACATGAAGAGGGCTAGAAGACCAATCCAGTACTCCAGGGGGTTCAGGTCTTCCCCCTCTATTATCTATGTAGAGTAACTCCACCGAGGCCATCAGATCCACTCCCACGGATCACTTTGGTTTCTTTCTGCATCAAGCCATCCACACTATACCTATAAACAGATCATTTACAATACTTCATCTGAGAATTCAACTCACAGAGCATCTATATCGTAGATTGATGAATAGTTTAAGACAAATTATCTGTACATTTAAATGTCTAATAGAACAGATTTTCTGACTAATTCATTCTTTTAACACAATCTAATTAGCATACTAAAACAAACATTATTTATGAATATTTTAATGATAATCACTTAAGATCAAAGATGGCCGCACGATTGTTGTTTACTTCGGTTGCATGCTATTGCTATTAAATTTATTATTTGTTCTTGACAAACTACGTGGAAAAAATAAATAAATAAATACTATGTGATAAGCATTTCTGTACACAGGAATTTGTTCTGAAATTTCTCAAATCAGTTCTTTAACATGACCTGATCTAATTTGCTCCCAACAAAATTTTTAGCAAATTGCCACTTAGAAAGTGTAACTGAATTCCTCTTTGTGGGTCAGTCTAGTGTACTACAGCACGTGTCCCAAGCACAGCTGTGACCCATGTGTACCATTTACTGCTCTAACCTATTTACCCACACTACAATGGTCTAGAAACAGTTAATGACTGATTTGAACGAAATCCTTTGCCTCTTTAAAGAAAGACGATTAAAGTTACCGATTAGCCCTACTTTTTCGATATCCAATTAGCAAAGCAATCCGTATAAAACCCAAGATAAGCTATAAGTCCTTTTAAAACGCATGGCTCATGGTCGATGCCGATATAGTTTCACTTCACAGTAGAGATCGATCATATAGTTTTATGACCGATATCAGAATCTTTTTATGTAAGTGTACTAATAATCAATATATATATATATATATATATTTTTTTTTTTTTTTTTTAATTATTATTATTTTTTTTATATTCATAAAGTTGTTTTGAAATATATGTAAATTAAGTTGAATCTTTAAAATGAATATTAAAGAAGCCAATAAACTAGAAAAGTGTGAATATCAGTATACAAACGTGTCAAATCGCTTATAGGTCTATATATAGCTACTACTTGGAAAAACAAAATGACAATAAAGTCATCCCACAAATCATCCCATCTGCAATAGCTAACACGATACACCATAGCGAACCCGTTAAACGTTATACCCACATAAATACAGTAGTTTTGGCACATGTCCATCAGGCTGCATCAATAGGTCATAGAATATCCCGCAAAGGAAGCGGCACAAACAGGACACATTCCGCATCTCACTATATTTAGACGCAAATCACACATTGTTTGGTAGGTATAAACAAATGTTCTTGGATAATACCTTCTCGTTCGCGGAACATTTTGGCCTCCCGGCTGCTGCTCTCTGCCGTTCTCCCTCCCACGCTCCGCTTTAAAGACGAACTGAGCTCCTGGTAGCCGAATTTCTAATTCTACTATGGTAAAGGCTGGGTATTTGGATATTCATTAGGTAGTGGTGACGTTTCTCAGCAGTCTTCCTATGGGGAAGTGTTTTAGTATGAATATTAATAAGATTGCGCTGAGGTTTCCTAGTTGTTGTCCTATCGCGGGTTCCTGCTCATTGAATATTAATTAGGTGTTGGTGACGTTCCTTGCGAAAGCTCCAATGGCGAAGCAGCGGTTATGCATATTTAAAAAAGGCTCGTCATAGTAAGATTTGTAAATTCTCCTCCGGAGAATTCTCTCCATCACTCTTGCGTTTTTAAGTAAATCATAAGTGGTTTAAAATTGTATTGGAACCATGGGAAGTGAAGTTCTTGGATGCGACATGTAATTATTTTATTTTAAAAAGTCACCAGTGTATGACTGGAAACTACAGCCTGGAGATATTTCCTACTAGGACCAGTAAGGAGCAGCGACTGTGCTAAACCACACCCATTCTACACCATCTGCTCTGTGCTCCTTTGAAAGCTTGAAAGATACTGGTCAGTTTGAGGTCTGTATAGCCTATTATTAATTTGCATAACCAGCCTATACCAGACCATATTCTTCAAAATGACCTTGTTGACATTAGAACGTACATTTACATTATTTATTACTACTATAGCATACTATAAGCTGTTTTGAAAAGTATACGCTAGTTATTAAAATGCATTAACCAGAATATCTCATTAGCATAATTATTTCAATTATTATAAGTTTCAAAGTACATTAAAAGGATTTCTGATCCCTTCTTGACAACAAACAATCAATACTATTTCCACATATACGTGCTATTGTGTTGACCGATACAAAGAATGATGTTCTTTTTCCCATTTAACGGATGAGTCTGCAGAGAAGTGGGGCTTACTCAGCCAGAGATTAATGTCCCAGACTGGTGGAGGCTCAGATCAGGGAGTATGAGGCGCACAGTCATGAATTCCCATCTGTCACTGCAGACTTGAACATAGGTGGAGTAGCTTTATGCTGCAGTAAATTTGGACTATTTTCAACAGGACGGAAATATCAGAAGGGTGCAAAGCTTATTTTCTGCTGCATGCCCCTCTGAGATTTCCATACCGTCAGCTGCCAGCTGAGCCAATCCTGCATGCATTGCCAAGGACGAAATTGAGTTTCAGAGCCGTGGGTATCAATCAAGTCACCTTAGAATGTAGAGAAGCATGCTGTGGCTCGCCAATCTATCCTCATGTTGTTTGGAGCAGGTGGTTACACAGAGTGATACATAGGCACTAAATGACATCACGTAATAGAGACAAACCTTTGCTCTCGTATCTGTGTAAGAATGGATAAAGGCAAATTAGAGGTTTATCAATCCCTAATGTATTACATGATCATTTCGAAACTGCAAAACCATGTAATGAGATGAATGGAACAAACAAGTATAACATTTGGTTCTTTGTTTTAGGACCTGGAAGACCAGCTGCCTTCCAGAGGTCAACTGCTGACCTATTTAGTCCAGGTGTGTATGCTGTGCAAACAAAATTTTACATTGATTTTAAACTTTTCAGGTGACCGTAATGAAGCTATGACTATTACACTACCTTTTAAAAGTTTGAGGTCAAAATAATATTTTTAATATTTTTAATGAAATCTCTGTGTTCACCAGGACTGTATTCATTTGATCCAAAATTACAGTAAAACATTTGTGAAATATTATTTCTATTTGGAATAAATTTCTATTTCAATATATTTATATATTTTCAGATGTCAATTACTCCTGTGATGCCAACGCAAAATTTTCAACAGCACATGATTCACATGATCATTTAGAAATCTTTCCAATAATCTGAATAATCTATTATTTTTATATTTTATATTATATAATATAAAAAAATAAGTGTTGATTATGATTGTGCAGTTAGGATTTGATGAGGAGAAAGTTCTAGTTCTTTGCTGTCACTTTTGTTTAAATTGGTGCAAAATATAAAAAATAAATAAATAAATAGTCAGTCAATCTTACCGACCCAAGATTTAATCTGACTAAATTTACTAGTTGGCGAAGTGCTGAAAATGCATACATTTAAAAAGTAGTAATTCAGGAGACTGAATATTGTTGGGGATTTTGTAACTGATTAGATGCTGTGTGACAGAAAAAAATACAAACAAGGTAAGCAAACTCAAGAAGGTACAGAACAGAGGCGCTGTCCTTGGTGCTGAGCACAGACTAAATTACAACTGAGCTCAGGCAGAAATCACTGCTGCCCACAGAGCTAAACATGTCTGGCACATCCAAGTTATGTTCAGAAAGGAATACTAGCGTGATTCTTACTGAATACTGTGCAGTATATGCTTTATACTGATTAAAATAGTAAATGAAACGTTGGGCATTATTCCATGGCAAACATTATGAACAAAAGTAATCTGTCAGATTGTTTTTGGTAATTGAAATAAAGCAAAAAAAAAAAAAATTATATTTTAAAAATCAATTTACTTAAAAACTTAAATGAAAATTAGATATGTAGCATTAGCAATAAGTTAATGTACTAAAATGACTAAACCAAAAATTGTACGTTTTTTAAAAATAATAAAAATGACAAAAGCACATAGCAAAATTACTAAAACTTGAACTAAAATGAAAATAAAATATATATATATATATTAAAAGCTAATTAAAAAAATAAATTAAATAAATAATATGTTATAAATGATACTAAAGTAACACCAATGATCTCATGCACAGACATTGCAGTTTAAAACAGCAAGTGGTTTCCAAATATCATCTTAATATTTTGCATTTTAATACAATTTTAATGCAAATTTGCAGTTAATGTAAAATTTAATTTTAATTATTCAAAATAAAAGAGAAACAGAATCACAACTGATATTGCAATCCATCCATTATGCTGGAAGTTGAGCTGCATATAGAAAATATGTATAGTGAGCACAGTATTACATACTCCAGCAATAAAGAATAGTATAGTAGTATGCTATTCTGAATAAAGTCTGTGATAAGGAGGTATATGTCTGAAAGAAAGCTCTTAAAAAAAAGAGAGAGAAATAATACTCTGACAAAGGCCACTCTAAACTCTCAAGCCTCTTAAATACACACAGTATAAGACAGAAACTTTAGGGCATGTGGTGAAGAAGAAATGTTTTTAAGGGAGACCAAAAGAGACAGAGTGATGGACAGCTCTTTTAAACATTACATTATTAACATTATTAAACATCCGTGAAGGTCATTGAAACAAGTGACTCACAGGGTAACAAAACGTTTTGATTGCATCATAATATGAGCTCATTCTGATCCATTTAAAATTATAACACTACATCCACTATCCCAAAGTTTTAAAAGAATAAGAGTAATCTTGGACATAGAAGTTTCACCATTGTCCTTGAACATGTTAGTATAATTGGAATAAATTTAATTTGATGAAATGGGACAATGTCGTCACCACCAAGTACCTGCACTCATCTCATTTTTCTGATATAAACTGACTTTTTTTTTTTCAGCCAATAACGGGAACGCACAGAATGACTAGTTTCACCTCATTGTGTGCACGGCCTTTTGGATGGGAGACGTGCAAAGTGGGATGTAGAAACGGGCTCTTGTCATTAGGAAAATGAGAGATTCTTGAGTCGCAGCCAGAAATTTTATTTATTCCGTTGGGATGCTGGCTGCCAAGCTTTGAGTGGTCTGCTGGCATTGTGTTGGATTAAGAGCAGAACAACATCTTTGTGTTTTAAATTCTGAAGTTTGCTGAAATCAAATTCAATTAGAGAATGAATGATTCATGCAGTCCAACAGACCATGAATTATTCATTACATTTCCATAACAAATGATGAAATCACAGCCCTGTCTTTATAAATGCCTCTCACGCTCTTATATTCATAAACTTGTGCGTCTCCGTTTGATAAACTCTCAGATCTCTAGCAGGCTTTGCTTGTTCTTTTCAGAGCAGAAGTTGGGTGATGAACCATTACAGGAACTTTGATCAGTGCAATATGGGCTCCTTTGTGTCTTTCTCAAGTCAGATTTGAATGAACAATAGCTTCCAGATTTTATTCATCTCATAATTTTGCCTAGCCATAGTTTGAGTAACTATTATTTGATTGATATGGTATGCATGTGGCAATGCTTCAGGCATTTTAAACATATGACGCTAATAATTAAATATTTAGTAGTAAAAGTTGCTTTTCCTTTCTTGAAATGAATCACAAGAATCTGCAAGTTTTTTGGGACCATTTGTGTGGTTATTCAACATGTCCACTAGATGGCAGCCAAACCCCGTGTGTGCGCCCGTAAGTAGAACCTGCTTTTGCTGACTTACGCGTATCCCTGGGTCAACATCTTTGTTGACCCTGAAACACATTGTGATTAGCCAATCAGATCTGAAGAACCAGTTTGTGGTTTTTGTGAAGTTTAGGCTTACAATCAGTGTTTGGTGCCTGTACATCAGTGTCAGTCATCTATCATTTCCTCTGATTTTAGCCAATACTCATGGGTAGGGTTAGGTTTAGGTGTAGAGATATGGTCAAAACTAAAATTTTGGAATAAAATGTTGTTCCAGTGTCAACAAAATATGCTGACCCAGGAACACGTCTAACTCAGGATGTGCCTCGGGGCAGAGACGTCTATGAAAAGTCAAACATTTACATAATATAATTGGCGAACAACTATAATCAAGATAATTAATGGTTGAAAATATATTGTACAAACAATTCATTATCTATCTAGAACTCTTAAACAAATAATAAATCAGATCTTCATTTTTCTATGCTTGTGGTCACTTTCACTGCATGATGCTCCTGCTGAAATGCTGTTGATATTTTTTAAGCTGGCCTTAATGGATTATGTCTTTATGACCATCAGACAGAGTCATAAACTCCACAAATAGATCTGACCTTCGCATAATGGAAAAGTGGAATGACTTGTAGCTCTTTGTCTATAATAGCCTTCATAAAGTAAAAGTTCATATACATTCAGTTTAGTTCAGCTTTAATGTCCTTGTATTGAAACACAGTGCAACTCCCTTTAGTGCAATTATATGAATAAATTAATTGGATTATTTAGTGTTCTCGTGGTCCATAGGAAGAAACTGTTCTGGAGGTTCGAGTCTTAATCGATCTGTAGCACCTACCTAAGGGTCAACAGTTCAAATAGGTGGTGGGCTGGGTGGGAGGAGTCTGACATGATGGACCCGGCCCTCTTGACGCACTAGGAGCTGGAGATCTCCTCTAGGGAGGGCAGAGGGCAAATGATGATCTTTTGAGTTGAGTTAATGACTCTCCATAATGACTTCTTGTCTCCAGCTGAACTCCCAGCATACCACGGCATGATGGAATAAGTGAACAGTCTCTAGTGGCTGATAGAAGGACACCAGCAACTTTTGTTCCAACCTGCGTACTCTCAGAACGTGTAGCTGCTGCTGGGCCTTCTTTATTAGTGCTGTGATGTTGGTGGACCAGGAAGGAGTCTTATAAATGTACTCCAAGGATTTTAAATGATGTCTCTACACAATCTCCATTTACGTAGAGGGGCATGATCCCCTATATTTCTCCAAACGTCAATGATGACCTCCTTGGTTGGTGTTTAGCTGGAGATTGCTTGCTCTACACCAGTCTGTTAAATGTCACACCTCTTCTCTATATGTAATCTCATCCCTTCCTGAAATAAGACTGACCACTGTCCTATGAACTGAAACTTTACAATTTTATTTGTGGATTGGGTGGATTGGAGCACAGTAGTAAGAATAGAGAGCATACAGGAGAGGACTCAGCACACAGCCCTGGGGTGGTGAGAGAGGAGGATATTTCACAGTTTGTGGTCTATAAGTTAAGAAGCCCTTTATCCAGGCACAAGTAGATGGAGGAGAAGCTGGAGCTCCAGTGATTTAATGATTAGGATATCAGGAATAAAGTTGACCTGTAATCTGAAATTACATAGCTCCCTGCATGCTCCAGTTGATTTTGTGCAGTGTGGAAGGCAGTGACGATGGCATCCTCAGTGCAGCGGTTTGCCCTGTAGGCAAAATGATAGAGATCAAATGATGGAGTGAGACAGGCCTTGATCTGGCGCAAAACCAATCTCTCAAAGCACTTCATCAACACTGATGCCAAAGCAATAGGCCTAAAGTTATTCAAGCCAGTCTGTGGTTGCTTTAGGAACAGGCATGACGATTCTCGGCAGGTAGGAATGAAAGTTTGGGTCAGGGAAAGGCTAAAAATCTTAGTGAGAAACCCCCAAAAGCTGGTCTGCAGTCTGCACATAACGAGACTTTCTGATACTCCTTTCAGTTCCTGAAGCCTTCCTGGCGTTTGCTTTCCTTTGTCCACTCCTCACTTTATGTTGCTGTGGAGTTAGTGAGGTGCTGGGTGAGTCAGTCTGGTTTCTTCAAAGCAGGCTAAGAAAAAGTTTAGTTCCTCTGCCTCTCGTGGATCCCCATCAGTGAAATGCCCCTCCATCTTTTGATCTTTTTTTAACATTTGACAATTTTGTTAACTGCTATTAAGTTTTCTCAAGAATATGAAAGCAATCTGTCAAGTCCTGAGGCAGCACAAAAGCCATCAAAAATATATATTATTTTTGTGACATGCCACACGAGCGACAAAAAAACCCCACACATTAGGAATGAGCAAAGAGATACCAACCAGAAAAACCTCATACATTAATAATAGAATGCCTGTTCATACCAAGGTACGATTTATTTATATTTACTAATAAAAATAAGCACTTTTATCAACATTCTCAAAAATCTAATTTCAACTGACCTGTGTGTAAGCTACAATAAATAACAGTTGTACTCAAGGCATATGAAATCACTGATTTTTCTGTCATTATGAATAGTGTCAGTAGCTCTCTTCCGGATGTAAACCTCCTACATTCTGCAGGTGACATCAAACTTGACCAGTTTTCCTGTTCTTGGATCAATCTATAGCCTTATCACAACCCTTGAAACAAACAACCTAAAAGCAAGCACTATCAGTTCTGATAAACCCAAAGCAAACTGACTTTTAAACAAACACCATATTGCAGAGGAACACTGTAATTAGAATGTGAAATGGGCCTATATTTAGGGGGTTTTGGCAGTTTACCCGAGAAAGCTCTAATTGAAAAGACCGTGTGTTGGAGAGACTTCCTCCCTTGTTTGCTGCTGCGGCATTACGCACCGCGCAACCTGCCCTTACTGACGCTCTCGGTCTCGTATTGGGGTTACAGGGGTCTTTAAGAGACCATATCAGCCAGTTCAGCCCTGGGCGGTGCAACACCTCTGTCAGCTCTCTGCAGTTATGCACGCCAGGGACAGGAATTTTATATATCACACAAATTACCACGGACAAATTCTTGGCTTTTCACCAAACGCAAACGCTTTAATTTTCCTCGCCGAGATCTAAAGCCGTGAGCTCTTTTATTCAAGAAGGACAACGACACAGATTTTAACTTAAAGGAATTTTCTTTCTCTGGAATGTTGAAACATGACCTTTTTGCGCGCGTCCTGGAGAGCTGAAAAGTGATTTTTTTTTCTTTGCGCAAAAAAAACCCCCAAAACCAAGTGGAGCATGGAGAACAGCACTTTCCTAACATTTAACAACGGGACTACATGGACTGATTATAGTATCGAATACAAAATCGCTGGCATCATCTTAGTGATTCTTATTTGTGGAGTTGGAATTGTTGGCAATGTTATGGTCATCCTTGTGGTCTTAACGACCAAGCACATGCGTACCCCAACTAACTGCTATTTGGTGAGTCTGGCAGTTGCCGACCTCATGGTCCTGACTGCAGCCGGGCTGCCCAACATCACCGAGATTCTGTTCAGTGGCTACTGGGTGTACGGATACGCCGGGTGCCTCTCCATCACTTATTTTCAGTACCTGGGAATCAACGCGTCCTCCTGCTCCATCACAGCCTTCACCATTGAACGCTACATCGCCATTTGCCACCCGATAAAAGCGCAGTTTATGTGCACCCTGTCCCGAGCCAAGAAGATTATAGTTCTCGTTTGGGTTTTAACATCCCTCTATTGTGTTATGTGGTTTTATCTTTGCGACAAAAAAGAGGAGGTGTATGAGAACGGTGTCCTCGTGACATGCGCCTACAAAGTATCTAGAAACCTGTATCTGCCCATATATTTTACAGATTTTGCCGTTTTTTACGTTTTACCGCTTTTGCTGGCCACTGTTTTATACGGATTGATAGCAAGGATTCTTTTCCTCAACCCACTCCCGTCGGATCCGAAGGAAGGTCGAAGAAACTGGAAAAAGGATTCGTCCGTGCATGGGAACTCCAGGAGTTCCTCCAGCAGCACAACTGCTGCTTCTCGGAGACAGGTAAAGTGTTGATTTGATCTTGTTTAGTCTGTGCAGTGCTCAGTTTTCTTCTGTGCGTAATTGTGCGCTTGACACTGGTTTGGAACGATTTCATGACTATATTTATTATACTTTTATTAGGCTGCGTCTTAGGAAACAGAATTAATGAATACATACATACATAATGCAGTTCTTCTTTCAGTTTGGTCTTCGGACGGTCAGTTGCAAATCTAAACGATCGAAAATAAATTCCATACAGTTCTCGCAAAAATGTTGTATAAATACTTTTGTGTGGACATACATTGAGTGTAAGTAGTTCTTAAATTGAAAAGAAATCCCAATATAATCATGTCTTAACATTCGGACCGCTATGTGTTTGATTCCCCAAAAAAATCATCAAACTCATTGGATTCATTTGGGAATATAACTGCAGTGGGCGCGCTCTATGTTTTAAAGAGTCGAATCATCGTACTCACATCAAAGAGTCGGTTCGTAAGAGTTCGGGAATCGAAATACGCTGGTCTCGCTCTATGGATTCGGTAGCTCTGTTGCGGTGAACACATTTGATACAGAACAGAGGCGTTCGCTGGTTATTTGAGAAATGTTATTTGTTGTGATGCTCACATAGCCTCCAGCAGGTAAAGGTCCAAATGCATTGTGAACCCAGACAGCATCTGATAAACTCGGAGCGACTGCACTTGTGTTGTTGTTGTTGCTCTAGGGCTTTTTTGACTTGTCCAAACATGGTGAAAAAGCCCAACTCTCAGTCATGACCTTTATATAATCAGTCTTAAATCCATGAACCATGGATCTCTGCAATAAATGAACCATGACGTGTTACGGTGGGTTTTGGGAATAATCTGGCAAATACAACAGCTGTACCGTGACAATCACGTTTATACTGTAGCAAAAGGGCAAGATTGACTGAGAAATTAACATGAGCATGCTGGTACCTATTTAATAAGAAAACAGGGTGACCATATGTGTCATTTTTCCCGGAAGCGTCCTGCCCAGGATTTCTATATTGCTTTGATTCTGTACCTCAAGAATGTTTCAAAAACATAAGGAACCTTGTCATACCGATTGGTCTGCATACACAAACCAAGCCAAAACCTATATTCTTGCCAGGACACGTCTGGGAGAAATGGCACGTGTGGTCACCCTAGCTAGTACAGTAAGCCATATTTAAACACATTTGCGTTAATCAGTATTAAACCAGCAATATAAATTGAGTTCTAATAGTACACAATAAATACAAAACGTACATATATTTCATTTAAACAGTTGAGGCGTGTAGTAATACATAATATAATACAATAACATCAAATACAGTATGTGCTAAATACATACATGACAGCAAACTTCTGTCATTCTGTTTGCTGTAGGTGACAAAGATGCTGGCAGTGGTGGTGATCCTATTCGCTCTGCTCTGGATGCCCTATCGGACACTGGTGGTGGTCAACTCCTTCCTCAAGACGGCCTATCTGAACACCTGGTTCGTTCTGTTCTGCCGTCTCTGCATCTACTTGAACAGCGCCATCAACCCTATCATCTACAATGCCATGTCTCAGAAGTTTCGCGCCGCCTTTCACAAGCTCTGCCATTGTGGTCCCCAGCGCTCCGAGAAGCCCCCCACATATAGCGTGGCCCTTACGTACAGCGTCATCAAGGAGACCTCCAATGGAGAAAGCCCAGACCACTATACCACAGAGCTAGACGACATCCACGGAGCCGCCAAAGAGCTTCTGCCCGAGAGGAAGAGGCTGTCATTTAAAGAGTCCTCGCTAGCTTGTAAAGACAGATTGGCTAGTGCTTAGATCCTTGGTTGGTATGTTAAGTTAATTTGCACTTTCACAGTGCCTCTAAGTGGCCTATAGGGTTTGGCCGCCACATGGAAACAGCATTTTGACAATCATTTACACATGAAACAAAGAAGATTTATTCATTACTTTCCCAAAAGCTAGACTTACATAGTAGCTGTAGACCAAGTCTGTGAAAGTGAAGTAATGCTCCTGTAAAAATGATCGGCGAGGATAGACAGATAAGTGGATGGATGATTGAACATAACCTGGTGACAGTATTGATTTGGAGTTGATTGAGTGTGTGAGTTAAGGTCCTGGCACACAGAGTAATTTCCGCACTCTTTGTTAAAAAGTTTTTTTCACTTTTTGTCATCCTTTTCTATCAAAATGCACGACGAAAGTTCATCATAAGTGATTGACCCAATATGAGATCGTATTTATTTTTTTCCATGCAAAAATTTCAGTGACTTTTTAGGCCGCACAGTTATTTGTTATAAAAGCTGCAATTGTGATTTGATTACATGCGCTGCATGTTTCAAGAGCCGTGCCCACAAAGAGGCAGGAGTCTCACATTTTGCCACTTTCTGTGTCCTGAATAGCCACTTGACACTTGTCCCAAATAGCCTTTGTGAAGTGAGGCACTGTGTTCTGTTACACTCGAGCAGCTCTTGACAGTGTTTTCAGTATCTGTAAGTGGCTTTGTTTGCAGTAAAAGCTTCTCTACACAAGTGCATTTCTGCATAGCTTGGGTAGTGCATGCATTTGAGCACAAATCATGCGCCAAGCATCTTTCCAAACTGTGATGAGAAGCACTTATGAGCTGGCTGTTTAAAGAGAAAAAAATAACCTTTAATGACTTCTGTCACCCTGCCAAAGTAAAATCACAATACAGTTTCCTCCATAATCATGCAGTCCTATAGTGAGAGCTGAGAGGTGAATTCTTTGGTACCTTCAGTCAGAAGATTTGTACCTGTGGACATGTGAAAGCAATGGGCAATGGTCACTGTGGCAACAGTTGCATGCATCACCTCCAAATAAACACTCTGGAAAACTCGTTCCAGGAATAGTTATCACATTGTCAGTCACAGCACTCCCGAAAAAAAATGGACGGATGATTACTTTTTGGCTCTCGTTTGTTATTGTAAGCTCTGCATTACAAATAACCTGCCCAATGCAAAGGAGCATAAAATGACAATTATGAGACTTCAAATACTACAGTACACACACCGTCTTTATAACACATTTTTAACATTTCAGTCACGATTCACACCCAGTTCTCAAATTTATCTAAAACTAGAGTAAACAACCGACTGATGTTTTTGTCATATGTATTGGGCATGATCAGTTGAGGCTGTTTTCTCACATCAGACCTGATGCTCACACTAGCTATGAGATTTCCTAGCAGAACTCAGTTTTGCAGATGATAAACTGTAAAAATAAGGAGGAGAAAAAGATTATGTGATTTTTGGATGTTTGTATCTGTATTATTTGCATCTTTGTGGTTGAATGGATGGGAAGGTCATTTATTTTCTGCTGTAAATATATTTTGAAAGATAGCTCTCTATCTGTAGTTTTCAGTACTTGGGTGCTGTAAAATATCTGCATTCACATGGATTGTAATGTGACATTTTAATCCTATCACAACTCGAACTGCCATGTCCCCCTTCCTCATAATCAGTGAACACTTTAGTGGATAAAAAATATAGCTGTTGTGATGTAAGCAAAACATGTATGGAGGTAACATTTGCTCATTATTAGTGTTTAAACTGCCTTTCTTGCTGTATTAAAAATGCTTTTGTATTTGTATTTTGTACAGTTGTTGTTTAAAATAAACTCATAGTAAATGTTTTCTGGAAATTCCTCTTTGCCTGGTATCATTTTAATGCTTTAACATCCTCTAAATGTTACTCAGATTTCATGTTAATGGAGAAGCTGCAATAGATGAGAAATTCATGACAATAATCCCGCAACATAAAATCCAATCAAACAGATTTTCAGCTCATTTCCTCTAAATCATTTTGACTATTTTGTCACAGACTACCATGTGACACAAAACCAGCCAAGATTCACACTTGTTTATGAGATTATGAGTTTCCGGGTCAAACTCCTGCCCGTCAGGCCCATTCTGTTGCAGAAGCGGTCCTGACCCTGAGTAAATTATCCAGCTAATGGAGCAGGGCAGATTCTCAGTTGGAAGATGGATGTAAAAGCTCTAGAGGAAGAGCCTGAACAGCCATTTATTACCATTCCCTCCTGCCCTCCAATAACAATAAATCATCACTTCATATAGGGAAGTGGGTTATCAACAAAGTAATTTATGAGAGGTAATAAATTAAAGAGCACTAACAAACAGAGTGATTGCAGTTGCAAGTGAAATATAATTGGCCTGTTTGAGCATGACGTTGCATCAATTACAAAAAGATTATGAAAATTTTGTCAATTAGTCACCCCCATTTTATTCAAAACTCATTTTTTATTCTGTTCTGTTCTGTTCTGTTCTAGCTTTATGAATGTTGTTTAAACACTATTAAATAAAGAGGTAATGAGTCTTGTTTATGATTAAACCAAGAATATATATATTAATGGAGTACGAAAAGTAAATGTGCCTGTGAACCGTTATAAAACTATAACAATGTAAAGAATCAATCTGTCTAATGTATAATATTCCCTATATATACACACACAAAAAATGCAGAAGCTTTTGTCACTCAGAAACTGATTTCACAAATATTACAACTCTATTGGCAACTCTTTAAATTAATGTCAAATTTTCAAGTAGAAAAACTGAAAAAGCATGCTCTCAAACATCTTTGTTTTATTTACATCCTGTAAAATATAAAATGCACTTTCTTTGTTTATGTTTCTTTCTTTTCCCACATTTTATGTGCACGTTCTAATTGGATACACGTACCAGCTGGGTTTCTATGCCAAAACACATTGGCCTTGTGTGCCTGGGGACAAAAAGACACAAACAAATGCATCCAGCATTAGCCCCAAGTCAGATGTGGTGAGAATGAGCGAATGTTAATCTGAACCAATGGTGTCTTGACACAAGAGTCAGCAAAAGAGCTTAACAGAACAGGGCTGATTAGTGTAAACAGCTCCAGCCCAGTTCAGCCTCATGCACTTATGTCAACACTTGACCCAGTGGAGATAACGTACACAGCACTTCTATTTTAGGATGCTGCATTGTATAACACCATGGCCTCAACTAGAATAAAGAGTCTGAAATACAAATGAATTGCTGTTTATACTAAGTGCTTATTCAATACAAAGCGTTCTATCAAACACAAGGACAAGCCGTGAGCGTTGGGTGTTTGGCATGCTGGAAATAATCCTTTCCAGATTTTACAAGGACAAACATTAAATGTTTGTGTTCTAATAGGTTCGACAAATATTGACTTAAGAACAAAAAAAGCCCATCCCACACGGTTCACTAATGCAAATGAGACAAATTATGAAAATCAATGTTTTTAAACTCCCACAGGCCACATAATGGAACACAGAATAATAGACAGAGAAACCCGTTGGCGTGGCTTGTAAATTTTTTCAGTCTAAACAATATAAAACACTACAAAAATACTGCAGTGACACAAACGCCCACATAAAAATGTCAACTCTCCATGATTAGCTTGTCAAACTTAACATTGACTTACATGTGACTGGAACTGCAATTTTCGCTCAAATCAAATTATTGCTGGCCTCATGTTTTTCTGTCAGAAGTACAACACATGCAAATGAAATCAAGCAGATTTTAGAATGAAGAACATCTCAGACGGTAAATATTTAAAAAAAACTGTCCACAGATTTAGCTGAAACATGGGATCTTCAAGATTGCAAGCAATGCCTTAAAGGTCCCATATTGACAAATCTGAAATGTCCTGGCTTTTTTCATGACAAGTTAGGTCTAGGGGCTGTGTAACTACTATATACAGTAAGTTCCACAGTAAACTGCACACAGCCTGCATAAAGTAGCTGTGATTTTTCACAAGCCACTGTGACTTCCTTAAAAATGTGACATCCGATCTACTCAGTCACTGCCTTCAGTCATCACTGACCACTGCCACAACACAACAGCACTGAAACATGTCGAAAAGGTTAGCTTTAACAGACCTGAAACATTATACGCCCCCTCCAAGGATGGATGATCTGACAGGATTGTTGAGGTGAATCAAATCTAACATGTATAGTAAAGACAAACTCACCATATCTATCTAGTCATGATGATGTATGCATGTTTAGTTTCAGCAGGCAACTATTTTACAGCTACCTTATTATTCACAACATTGCATATACAGTTACACATGATTACACTGTATATGAATCGTCAGTTTGTTGTGTTACACACATGCACACAGACATTATTACTTCACAACATATTCATGAGATGCAGAAAAACTTTAGACACCCCCATAACAAGAGAAAACAATGCTTTATTGAACCTTTTCTGATAAGAAGCGTGCAATCTCAAGCATTGTTGGCGATAGTTTCTGCCCAGTCTGCTCATTTTATCATGTCTGGCAGTGGCATCACATATGCGATCACATTTGTAGTTTGAGGCTGCATAACATCAATTCTGGTACCCAACATCACAACAAGATGATATTTCAGGCTCCTTATGTAGCCGAATCTGTGCTGTGCTGAATGGGCTGCCTCTAGTCATCCCTTTGTTTTGCATTCAACTAGCACTGTGACAAAATTGTGATGTTGTTACATTTGATTGGCCTGGTCAGAAAACAGGCCAATCAGTTTATATGCTCATGAATATTAATTAGACAGGCCAAAATCGACCTGTTTTTGAAAGAGCTTCTGAGAGAGGAGCTGTAAATATATTAAGATGGTTTTTGTTACTTATACTGCAAATATATATACTTAACGACATGAACACCTTAAAAAAACTCCTATAAGGTGTACAATATATATGACCTTTAACCCAGACATATTCCATTTATGATGAACAGACACAAATCTTATGATGTGAGACAAAAAGACATCTTTGAAAACGTAAAATTAACATATAATGAAAATTAATTAACTTTAAATACATTAAAGGGCTACTGCACCCCAAAATTAAAATTTTGTGATTAATCACTTACCCCCCAAAAATATTCTCCAAAATGGCACTACGGTGATGCTATGGTGACGGATTGTGTATTGTTTAAGTTATTTGTGTTTTCCTTCCCTATAAGTATTCTCATAGCTTCATAAACATTAGAGTTGAACCACAGATGGCAGATGGACTATTCTGACAATGTCTTTCATACTTTTGATATTTAATGGGACCAGGTGCCATTAAATATCACAAATGTCACAACTACGACACCATTTAATAAATCAATCAACTGATGCATTAACCCAAAATATTAGCATAGTTAACAACATTTATTGTGACCTTAAAATTATAATTAAAGGAAAATAAAATGTCACTATTCAGGGGCCCTCCCCCCACTTGTGGCCCTGGTAATTTAGTCCCACTTTTCACCCAACTACCCTGAATGGCACAGTCACAAGCCTTACAGTTTATCCAAAATATCTTAAACTGTGTTACAAACCCGTAAAAGCTTTGTACATCTTTGTTTATGAAATGGGGGAAAATGATCCCTTATGCCTGTATCCCCCTTAAAGGGATAGTTCACCAATAAATAAATAAATAAAATTAGCCTTGGGGTATCCAAGATAAAATGAATGAAGATCAAAATGAATTTGTATTTTCTCCTAGACAGATTTGAAGAAATAACATGACTTTCTTAACAGTGGATCCTCTGCAGTGATGAATGGGTGCCGTCAGAATTAGAGTCAGAATTAGGCTGTAAGAGTTATTGTGGATTACTGTAATGTTTTTCTCAGCTGTTTGGACTTATTCTGGCGGCACACGTTCACTGCAGTGGATCCACTGGTGAGCAAGTGACCTAATGCTATATTTCTTCAAATCTGCTCTGATAAAGGAACAAACTAATCTACATATTGGATGGCCTAAAGGTAAGTACATTTTTTGTCTGTCTAACCTCAGCTTTATAGTAGCTCAACTTGTCAACCAGGCTCTCTGCCCATTTTTTATTATAATGCAGCTCACTAAATTCAGTTATACAAAAGACCTATTAAAATAACCACACATGAATACATATTATAATATCCTTCAAAATATCTTCTGCTGTGTTTTACATAAAAAAAGTCTAGTATTTGGAATCAAACGACTTTTGGGTCAACTATCCTTCTAAAACTAAATTTATTTCCTCTCATATCGTCTGTGATATCATATCTCGTTGTCAAAAGAAATAATAAACAATACTAATTTATAGTACATTTTGGCACTTCAGGGTTATTTAAGGTTTACGTATCAATGTTCCTTAAATATATCACAGTAACAATATTTTCTCATTTGAATATCTAAAGAACAGTTTATATCAATGACCTCATGCGGTGTTGCGCGCTTCTGCGAAAGACCTTAAATGGCGCTGCAATCACTGCATTGCTATCACAAGGGCAACAAAGTGAGTCAAGACTGTATAATAATGGGTTGCTGAGGTGGTCATTGGCTAGTTGCCTATGATTGGCTTTTATTAACTAAGCGAGATTGAAAGTGCCATTCAGACCTTAAGAATACACTTGATAGAAAGTGAATAAATACTATACGTACTGGCTTCACCCTAAGGCCTTTCTTCACTCTTCAAAGTACCTCTGATTTTAAGATGTTGCTGTGAAAAAAGACACATATGTGACTAATGACCTATGGGGTTGCCTTAACCGGAACCTTTAAACATATACTGTATATGGAAACCTAACATCAATGGAAATATGGTCCTTTGCACTTGTGTGACATTTTATAGCACCTGAAATAAATTCACAACAGCTCAGTTATCATATAATCAAAAAAAAAAAAAAAAGACTCTGGGAACATTCCAGCTGTTTTACCCCCAGATAAAGCCCTTATATATCTCAGTTTAACAACAGGCATTACTTGCTAAATCAATTAAATATTAGCTTCAGCATATACAATGAACAGTAATGAGGCTAATGTGCCTAAATAATTGTTGTCATCATATTTATAAACCAAGCTGGTGTCATGGACAGGAAATTAAAACAGCGAACTTTTCTGTGGATTATCTGTGAATTTGTCACGGTGTGTCATGCAACACTTCACCTAGTGTGCTTGTAATATACTGTAGGATGGGAGATTGAGCAGATGTTTCTGCCTGAACTGTGCCTAAAATTAATGGTTAACCTCTCTCTTTCCCGTGTGGCAATGAATGAACAGTAAAGCCTCATTGGCATTCACAAATCTCAAACCAGTGTTGCTAGGCAACAATTATTTCTATCCGTCAAAGCTTGACTTGATGGGTTTCTTGTAGACAGCTGTGGAAGAAACTCGGTGGAGGAAAAGAACTCGGTCGAGAGAGCACTGATAGGTCCGTTCAGGTGCTAACAGCCGGACCATGGATGGACAAATCTGACAAAACATGATTATCTCTGACTAATCTGCAACAACAAGCCATACACTAGAGATTAATCAAATCACACTTAGCCTAAATCATGGCATCGCTGTAAATGTTATTTTGTAATAAGCCCAGAATATATAAACGTCAATCAACTCTAGCTACTGTATATTAAACAAAATAGGATTAGCCTTTATAAAAAGAAATCATAGTGACATTACCTTTTTTCCCAGCATTATCTGCGATTGTTTCAGACTCAAAGACTAAAGATGCATGATTTAACATATATAATTAAAAAGTAATTTCACATTTTAAATGTTTTCCACAACAAATTGTTTCACACATACTGTATGTACAAAAACAAAACAATAAACAACAGATGCATTGGGAAAAAAAAAGGTTTTGCACTGAACTACTGAACTTGAATATGGATACTGTATATTAAAGTAATTTCACATCTTTAACAACCAATTATTTCATGCATATATACACAAAATAAAAATAAATGAAAACAAAACAACAGATGTGTTTGACAAAAAGCCACAGGTGCCTTATGAAAAAGGTTTTGCAGAGCAAACGCTCTACTAAAGAGGGGGCTCAGGTGACAAATACTCATGGACAAGTGAGTTTTAATTCCCATCTTCTGTCAAAAAAAAAAAAAAAAGATTTGAGCTGCTGTGATGCCTACATGATTCTTGCAAATACAGGTTTGTTTCTTATACACAGTCATTTCTGTGTAACTAAACATAAAAACAATTAAAAACATTTTCAATCAGTGAAAAAAGCTGTACTATTTTACCTTCAGTGACTATGATTTTCCAACAATGAATACTGATGTATAAATGAAATTTATTTAATGAAACACTATACCTGAAACACTATACCTTTCTGTCAAACAAGATAGATATTGATATTTTATGCATGTTTAATTTAATGGTTAAAGAAGGATCCTTGAGACGTTTATCTTTTGTTCAATAAATGGATTTAGACTTCAATAATGACAGAGTGTGCATGGTATACTATAGTTATTAACATTTAATCACAATTTCCATAAGACGTTTTAAACTAAGCTTTTTTAAGATCTCTACTAGATGTAGTTTTCTTCAAACTGAAACATTTTGCTGCCAATGATATCTACTAATTTTAATGAGCATTTTAAGTGACAGAAATAATCATTAAGATGTATTAGCCAACAAATAATTTCTTCAGATTTGAACTGCAGTGCTAGCGTTAAACCATATTACGCCCCTCCAACAAGTTCTTGATGCAGACAGAGCTGAATAAACCTTGACTGCTTTGAAGAATTAATTTATACCTCATATTTGATCACATTATGCTTCTCATACGAAGCATTTGATCACATTACGCCTCACATATGAAGCTATTCCACATAATTGAAAACCATTTTAAATTTAATGATCTAATCCATTAGTGTGAATTATATTTCCTTAAACATGACTGGACCCCCACTGGAATCTCATTTTCCAGTTTTGGCCTTGTATTTTCTTCGTCATGCCGAATGCTAGATCTCCCACTGTCTCTTGTTCTTGCATACCTGGTTTTGGTGCGTCACAGTCTTACTGATCTCTTAGTTTGTACAACCTTACTGCCTCATATTTCACAGACTACTTTAAAAGCCTTCTGTACAGAAGTCTAATTGTGTTGAATTTTGACCTCTTCAGATGCATTTAGGAGAGGTGAGTCGCTTTATGTTGACCCCTGTCGCCTCAAGCTTTGAGTCAGTTGCTTGGAGTTCATTCATCTGCATACTGATGAGGTCATTTATCAAAAGGTCAGCTAATGGCTACTTGACAGGTCACGCCAAAGAGTGAAATTCTTCTGTCTGGCCTTTAGAAAAGAAGCACTAGCTGTGGAGGTCTATAATGTACCTTAAAAGTCAAAAGTAAAAAGAAAAATAAATAGCTATGATGTACAGTACAGGTCAAAAGTTTGGACACACCTTCTTAATCAATGTTTAGTTTTTATTTTCATGACCATTTACATTGGTAGATTCTCACTGAAGGCATCAAAACTATGAATGAACACATGTGGAGTTAT
>JAUMHI010000018.1:1543273-1567431 GCA_032359435.1 Enteromius unitaeniatus
GATCACACTCCTCAGCCTCCCCGGGAAAGTCTATGCCAGGGTACTGGAGAGGAGAATTCGTCCGATAGTTGAACCTCAGATCCAGGAGGAACAATGCGGCTTTCATCCTGGTTGTGGAACACTGGACCAGCTCTAAGTAATTCATGAATCAATCTTTCTTTTAAGTTTATCTCTATCTAGTTTATATCTATCTTTTCAAAGAATCGGTCGATCCAGTGCACAAAAGTGGACAGAATGAGATGTTCTCAAATGAAAGTAATGTTGAACTCATTCAGTGATCAGGTTGAAGCAGTTAACTGGATGGGGAAATTATCATTAAATAACGACACATAATTATATATATATAATTTGGAGCAAACTAATTTTTTTTGGCAGATTCCAGAGAAGTTTACAGGAAAAGATTTCAGTTTTGCTTTAGTAAACAGACCGAAATCATTAAAATACCGCTGTCAAAAAATATGAATAAATATAATGGACCCTAATAGGGGTATTTAAATTAATAAATTATTATATTATATTCCATTATGTCATATTATATTATATATAATGTTGTCAAATGATTAAAAGTATTTAAAATAAAAGTTTTGGTTTACATAGTATTTGTGTGTGTGCTGTGTATATTTATTTTGCATATACAAATATATATATGTATATATTAAATATTTATTTACATATATTAACATGTATTTATTTATATTCATATAATTTTATATTACAAGTACTATCTCTGTCTGATTGCCTTTACGTATTCCTCAATGGATAAAGAATCTGAAAATGACAAAATGTAAATGTATTTAATATATAAACGTAAAATACTTTTCTTAAATATACACATACATGTACATGTATTTATTTACATAATAAATATACACAGTATTACGTAAACAAAATTTTGGATAATCATACATATGGATGTGTAACAAAACTTATTTTGGATGTGGTTAATTGCAATTAATCATTTGACAGCATTACTTATACTTATATTATATTACATTATATTTTATATATGGTTCTGGGTCAACCAGCTACAGTAATTGGCAGCTTAGATCATTTAGAAAGCATTTACCATGTTTCAAGTTTCAAAACATAGCTACTATTCCAGCAGGGTCCACTCCGCCACCCAGCTCTTTAACCAAACATTTCTTTGGCAGCAAGTGAGAGAGAAGATCCACGACTTCCTTTACGATGTATCGTAATAAAAACTGCCGTGGCGGAGGTTCTTAAAGACCCATAGTACATTTGAGGCACATTTGAGGCAGTGTGTCTTCATTCGGCGGAGGCATTCTCACCATACTGTAAGCCTTTCTAAACTCTAAACACACACACTCTCAAAGCCTGACTGACATTCGAAACCACAGATGGCAGAACGCAGAGCTTTGGAGAGGCCGCGAACGGTTGAAGCCAACAGCTCTATATGCCAGACATATGTGTTCATTTACGCACACACACACACCTTACATATAGAACAACACGCCATCCGCTTTGAAGCCTCCTGGTAAACATAGAAGCGAGAAGGAAAGGGACAAACATCTCTACAGCGAAGAACTGAGCCGTCCAGATGTTCCAAAGACTGCAGATGTTTCATAAGCCTAAGAAAACAGAGCATGTGTGTGAAAAAGGATTTCCAGTAGACTGTTCTTGATCCAGAGAGAGGAACACTTCTGGTTTGAGAGATCGCTGCAAGCATTCCTGAGGTCACTGACCAAAAGAGCTAAACAGCAGCCATCAGGAAGTGGGCTGAGAAAGAGGTTTGAAGCTGAAGAATGTGGGGATCAATTCCTATTAACAATGTGATGCCCAGAACCGGAACAGGCCTGAAAAAAGAAGCTCAACAGAGGTAAAAAAGATAAAAAGCATGTGTTTGTGTGTACGCAAATGAGGTTTTGGAAGCCTTACGTAATTAAATCCATAAATACAAATACGCTTCAAATGAGTGTGTGTGTTCTCTGCCTCTCTTTTCTCCCTTTCCGTCTTTTCAAACAGCCAAAACTGTGTGAAAAAGAGTGTCTTCCTCTGTGCATAACTCCAATTAGAAAAGGAAAGTGAGGTAGTGAAAGAGAGAGCTTGTTGGCGTGCTTGTGTGTTGTACGACACAAATATTTACGTTCACTCCGTTTAATGAGAGGCTCGTGATTGAGTCAAAGAGAAAATCAAACACACCCTCAATGCTGCCCACAACCCCCACCGCTGTCACCCTCTCCATCTGTCATTGCGGACAAGGGGAATAAACAGCTGTCCAAAACTGAAAATATCCCTTTTTTGCACAAACCAGTTCGCAATTACCGGGTCTAGCTGCCTAATGCGAAACACACAAAGTAAACATGCGATTAAACCATGTGTGTTTATGAACGGCCAACAATCCATGTAAGAAGACTGATTAAAACGTTGCAGAGCTTGATAACTTACGAGTGATCTTCAGAAGCGTACAAACTTGATTGTAAACAACCCTGGATGGCTTTCTCTACCATACGGGATTAATCTACAGCAGATAGGCCTGTAATTGAGATCAGTCGACATATCTTTGAAATGAATAGTGCATATCCTGTGCAAAAAAACAACAACCAAAAAAAGCAAGCAGGACAAACATATGTAGATTCAGCGAAGCCGTGAATGAAGCGAATCCATCTTTTTGTTCGTTTCCTGTCTGATATCCTTGGCTCCCATTAGTCCTGGCTGGAAGCCCATCAGGGTGGAGAACCCTGGCAGAGTAGGAGGGCTGTTAACTCCAGGAAGTGGAAGTCCTCTAAATCCTGGAGTGATTTCCTCTGCTTCCCAAAAACACCCTCTCTCCTCTGTTCTCATGTGGGCATTAATACTCATTTTTGGACATATTACATGCGCCCTCTGAGAGAAAGCATGACAAAGAGAAAGTCGCACACATGCACACACAAGAAACCTGCGGGACCCGGTTTGGCAGATTGTGTAGGAAGCCAGGCTGTTTATTTAGAGCGCTGGCTGAGTGTTTCCTGAAAAGAGGCTGTCTGCTAAATCATCAATTTCAACCGGACGCTTCCCTCGCCCCTATGGCTATTTTTAAAACACCACAACTAGGCCCGGACTTTTCAAATCAACACAGGAGGAACCCTGTGCTTTTCCTCGCCGCGGCTAACCCTGTTTGTCACGCTAACGTCTTATCCGGTTGTAAAGACTTCACCCACAATCACGCTAACACATTTCCTCCTCTAAAGATCATCCAGACAATCTCCAGACTAATCAGAGTCTTTTTAAAAGCTGCCATTTTACGAGGATTATTGATTATTTTAAGTGAGACTGTGAATGCTCTCTGAGCGTGTTTTTAATGCGTGCTGATATTGACTGCGGTACTCACCTTTGCACTGGTTGGTGTTTTTGTCCAGTATTGCCTTTGTTGACACTATTTTTCCATACCTGCGAAGGACAAAGAGAACAACAGGATCAGCTCAAATGAAAGCAAGCTGGATAAAGTACATTTCAATCTACTGAATGAAACTCAGTTTTAGACTTAACATTTTTATGCATCTTAAATACACACTATTGAACAATATTTTCACAAAATCTGACAAAATAACAGTAAATGTATTGATTTACACACAAGGATATACATTTATTTTTACATTAGACACATGCATTAAAAAATATTTTTTTAATTAAGATTTTTTTTAATTACCATGAACATTTCCATCATGATATAATGTAATATGGTATGTATTGTGTTTTTTTTATTAAATTATGTGGTGGAAATGAACATGTTGGAGCACTTTGTAATGAAATAGAATAAAGTCTTACTAATGCTAATTTCATTTAGGCATGCTAAATACACACTACTGAATAATATTTTCACACTTTTTTGCATAATTTGTCAAAATAGCTGTAATTTTTTTTATTTAAACATAACAGTATTCATTTATTAACACATGAGATGCATTTGTTCAAAACTTAGAAACGTATTTAAAAATATTGTAAACAGTGTTAATATTTGCTGACACTTTTTGTAATGATATTGTTTAAAGCTGTAATACTATAAAAATGTAGTATCTGTGTTTTAAAGTTGCAATAAAATGGAAGTAATTATAAATCTTTTTTTTAGTATTGTGACTTACATCCAAGTATCAAACAAGAAAAAAACAAAGAAATACATGTATAAATGGACGACTCACTTACAATAAGTTTTATAACATTCATTTATTGAGGCCTGCAACAAAGATCTGTAAATAATTGAAAATATATATATATTTGATATATAAATATATTCAATCCAAAAAATGGCACGTTTTAATATGACCTTAATATGATAAAAAAAATTAAGTTAAAATCAGTTTAATAAACACATACAAGTGCCTGAACTTGACTAAAAACCCAAGTGTAATGTTTGCCGAACTTAGTTAATTAAAAAGTTTGAACCTAACTCAAAGAGTACATTTAATAAAGATTTAGCTTAGCTTCATTAAAACCTTGACGAAGGGTTGTTTATCAATACATCAATACCTTTCTTAAGAGGACACCGTAAACAAGGGGAGGTTGATTTTGGGTGCAGGATGTGAGTCTCGAACTCCAGTGATTTAATTAAACGCTGGAAGCATCACAGAGCCCCAATCTACACCACAAAAATCCCCACCCTTGTTTTCACTTTTTCACCTTAACTCCCAGCACTGAGTACTCTTGTACTCTTCAAATAATCTTTCTCTTTTTTCTCTCTCTGCCCCACAAAACCCCTATTCACATAACGAAATCAGTCTCACTGCAGAATCACGAACACGTCTGCACAACAGATGAATCTCTTTCCTCTCTGCAGTCCCTCTTTTCTCTTATTCCTCCCCTACCGCCTTCCTTCCATCCACGATGGAGGTAATAAAGTTACTTATCATTTCCGTCTCCGCCTGAAGACCGGGAAGACTGATATAAGCGTGGCGCTCCTGATGTGACTTTTAATTAATATTTAATGCGGCTCCCACCTCCAGGTAAAAGCGGGAGACTATATTTCCCACCTTTATAAGGATGGAGGCGTTTAATAAGGGAAAGATCATTTCACTGTCACCGCGAGAAGCGGCGTCCCATCGAGGCATTGTACCGCTGATGTCTGGAAAATGGCAGCTAATTCATCTCATAGCCCCGCAAACGGCACAGAAAAAATACAAATAAATATCATAAGCCACGAGGTTGAAAGAACAACCGTCATACAAGGTTTCGTGTGAATTTATCAACAAAGTCTTCTGCAATTCACACTAAGTGTGGGCGGATGTTTTTTGGTGAAAACGGATAATCACAACTCTGGGATCGCAGAGACTCATTATAGAAACTATACTGGTTTTGTTAGATTTGTTTTCTTCCGTCAATATGGTTTGTCAGTAAACAAAGTGGAAGCCTGGGGGATGAGAGCAACCACATAACAGAGAGTTGAAGACATGAAAATGAGGAGCTCTGTTGGAGAAAGCATGCAGCGCAACAAAGTGAAGGAAACACATGAGAACCATTTGACTCTAACGCTTGATTTGCTGCCATTTCATCTTGCAAAACAAGTGGTTGGACAAACACAGGCGTCTCAGATGAGTGAGTGGGTCGGGGGTGGAGCTGAGGGAGGAATGTAGTCAACATAACTGGCAATGTTTCCGCAAGCCAGTGCCATGACGCGGTCATGCACATGGATGTCTCGCTAGCACGAAACTCACGAACGGGAAGGTTTCCTCACAACCAGTTCTCTAAGGGGGTGCAGGGAGTGAAATGTCCCTGTAATCATGTGCCTGTCTTGTTTTGTTTGTTTAGATGCTGATAAATGAAGCATAGCGAACTACTGAGGTGGGGTAATGTTTAATAGACACAGTCTATGGTTGTGATTTATAAGTTACAAAATGAAAGTCTTTGTTGAAACCTCAAAAACTTTAATGACCCCAACGCCGTACTTTCTGGTTAACGTAATACTCTTTAGGATCATTTGTCAGGATGACACAGCTCACGTCGTAGCCAAAGGTGGAGGAGCTGACTGCGAGAACATCTGGCAAAGCGTCCTGATCAAGCTCACACTCCACATTGAACTTCAGGGTAGTTTTAAGTTGATGGAGAGCAGCAGTGCTGGGATGTGACGTTATTCTACCCAGGTTATAGGTTCATTATGGAATGTTGGCCTCTCTATCACCACCTGTGGCTGAAACACAAACTTTCAAAGTCATTTCATTTAGAAAATGCATTGAGGAAAGAACAGTTTTGAACACTGATTGTACTTCGATAACGTAACGTCTTTTGACATTTTGACTTATATACAAGCCATAATGAACCTCTAATGACTTAAATAAGGTGTTCTGTCATTTATACACCCTCATGTTGTTTCAAACCCTTACATTTATTTCTGATGCAATAACTCCATATTTTTACTACGATATAACTAAATCAATAACATACATAATAGCTATATGTGACCCTGCAAGGCTTAAGTTGCTGGGGTATAATTGTAGCAACAGAAATTATAGATTATTTTTACACCAAGAATCATTAGGATATTAAGTAAAGATCATGTTTCATTAATATATTTTACATATTTCCAACTGTATATGTATCAAAACTTAATTTTGTAAAAATTAAATGTAAATAAATCATAGGGAATTTTACCCTATGACTGGTTTTGTGGTTCAGGGTCATATACTGTATATAGATTTAAAATGAGGGTAAATAATGACAGAAGTCTAATTTTGCTGTGAACTATTTCTTTAATGTGGTTTTAATGCCGTCAGCAACCAAAGACGCATTAGCTTTACTAATTAGCATTTTGTGCATTTCATTACAACGTGCAACATATGTAAAATTCATTCCGGCAAATCTCAAGTGTTAGAAGTCACACTAATGAAGTGCTGAACCCTTGTTTTTCATTAAACAGAAGCAGGAATGTTTTTCTGGAATGCATATCAATAGAACTGTTTTTATGATTGTGTATCAGGGTTACTCCCGATCAATTTAAAACTGTTTCTATAGTTGCTGACGTTTGATTAAGAACAATATTCGAGTGTGTTTGCTAGTTGAAAACTTTCAGAACCTCAAGCATGGAGTTCCCCTCGTGGATGGCTGTGGTGCCAAGAATTCGACCTTAAAAAACATCAAGCCGAAGAGCCCAATGGTTTACAGCAAGAGAAGTTGCATGCTACAGTATTATTAAACCATCTATGATATATGATGATTATGATATACACCAATGTTATAAACACATTAACAAAAATAGCATGTTAAATTATGTCCCAGTGACTGCAAATACAACGAGTTGCAAATGATAATTTATTTAAATTGAATTCATATTAATTTGACTTTCTTTCCTAATTAGGCATAACTTCAGCAGTGAATGATAAGGACCTTTGCTGGTTGTTTGGTTTTTATTTTCATCATTTTGCAATAGTTTGGCATGAGTCGAAAATCCTGCTCTAAGACAGATATACATTAAAGAAATATCTTATTGTGTGTAATTACAGTAATTGGCAGAGCATATCATTACAAATAAAAGTTGTCTATAAATATATTAAATCATTTGTGGCTTATAACTATTTTCAACCTTTACAATTTTAAAAATGTTTCTTTATCACCAAATCAGTTTATCAGAATGATTTCTGAAGGATCGTGTGACACTGAAGAGAGAGAGAGAGAGAGAGAGAGAGTGTGTGTGTGTTCTATTAAATTAATGTTTGAAAAACATACAAAAAACAATTCCATTATAAAAATTTTACTAGTAATGCTTTAGGCTTTAGGGGCCAATAAAACACATAGGAATGTCAGAGTAGATTTATGGAGTTATGTTAAATAAATTTCTTCGCCTCAAACCTTGGTGAAGAAACTCACAACTATTAATATCATTTGAAGGCAAGCCGGCTGTGACAGACAGAATCAAAGAAAAAAAGGAGGCAACAACGCCCTTCCAATAACAGATACTCAAAGAGCTTTAATTAGACTCCTGATACCACACACACCAAAAACCTCCTGTCAAATACCACAGCTCAGCCAGAACGTGGGATCACAATGTTCTATCTCCGGTCATCTGGATGAAAGAAGCATCTCTCCACGCTGACCAGAGCAGAACAGGTCCAAAAGAGATGCCCACAAATGACACACACAGGCCACCACCCTTTCTAACACAGCACACAGTGAACCCTCTGAGCGCTTTAGTCAACCCACAAGCACACAAAATCAAATCAACATGAACACAAAAAACTCTAAACACCACATGAGGTTAACCAAAACGCCTATAACGACTTTCAATGAAGAATTTTCTAGATCCACACGCGCGCTTTTGAAAGATCGCGACACGGCTCGACGTGCTGTGACAGCCCAAGCTGGGAGCAGATCCCAGCTGATTTGATCACCGTCAAGACAACGCATCTTGTGTACGAAGCTTTCAGCTGCAGTGTGTGAAGTGCTAATGACAGTTCTCAAAGGGCCGTCACACACTCTGATCTGTGTTTTTATTTTCCCCAGAGCACCGGCAGCCACGGATGCAGGACCGTTTGATGTCTCGTGCCGAGAGATGTGAACCAGCATTCTTTCAACTTCTATCCAGGTGGGTGTGTAGGATCTCTTAATTGGCTACCAATGCAGCTGTCTCGTCTGACACGCCGCTCGACACTTCTGTGCCGTGAGTTACAAGCGTCTGATGTTTGTTTGTACACTCGCTTGCGCCGCTGGATTCGAGAAAGAGGCCATGTGACTTTGCAAAAGAAGGATTCGTTTTCCTAAAGTGCTATGGCCTTCATTTACTGAATGTTCACAAGTATGAAGCCTTGTCCAAGCGTAATAGAAAGTACGAAAAATGTACGAAAAAAAACTGTCACAAGAGTCAATATACAATATAAATAATAAAGCCTTTCTGCTCAGCAAAAAATGGTAGCTGTTGTTGCTAACACATTTTAGATATAATTAGGGGCCTATGATTTCTGCAAGGTGGAAAATGCGGACGTAATCGTAGAATCCAGTCATAAAAATGTTTTATATATTGTGGAATGTCTTGGAATTGATCAAATCTTCGCTTAATATTGGTAAATTAAAAAAAAAAAAAAATTAATCTGGGAAAAAATAAACCTAATTGAGAAGACCGTTACATTCTTACTTCCAAAATCTATATTTAACAGTAAAATGCCCTCTATTAGACCTATTAGATCTATTCCGTTATATGTAGTAAAGGAAATTACCCTTAACAGTTTTTTTAAATTGTACAATTAACATATTTATAAACATTTTTGTAATGTGTGAATACGTAAATGTTAAATAAATGACTTACAATGAAGGGGGAAAATGCAGTGCCATAAATTGTACAATTTCTACATTTTAAAAAATTAAATACAATTAAATAAAACTACATTTTCACAGGGCTGTTTGAGTCCCATCTTTTGTTGTTAGCTTAAATATTTTACCATCCCCTGAAATACAGATCTAAAAATTTACCATAGAATTAACACTTAAGTGAAATTTCTTTTTGTCTTTGCCGAGGACACCACAGGTGTCATTCTTTTTTACACTCTTTTTTTAAATACAGGTTTGACCAACTTATTTGCAAATGTGGACGAGCTCAGCTAATCTTAGTTAATACCCGGAATAAGCCTACAGACACACACACAATCTGTAGATTGTACTAGCAAATTAGTATCCTTTTGTCAGTTACCTTACATTATTAGTGCACTTTATTTATTATTTATAGTAAATCTAGGTCTGTGCGTCCAAAACGCAACAGGAGCTGTGCAAGCAGGACAAGGCTTGCATCGCTTTTCTTGTCCTTGGTAAAAGAGATTGGCAAGTGTGTGTCTGTGGTTTGAACTGTTAAGAAGAATTCTAAAAGATGACTGACACCTTCTTGCTGCCTCAGAAGTCGGGAAGGCACTAGACAGAGCTGATATCAATAAAACAGTAGAATCCAGTCTAAAAGACCTTTATCCAGAGTGTTTAGGCACTTTTTGACTAAGCTTCCCACTTCCTCTTTCTCTCGCACCTCACACATATTGACAAGAGCTGTGTGATACTGAGGGAGACAGAGAGATTGAGTTTACAAAGACTTCAAGACGACTCTTGATGGCTAGCGGCTTTTTGGCCATCATACAATCTTCTGAACATACCCAGGGCAGTCGAGCTTCAAGAGGAGTCGGCCACTCATCTGACCTCAGGTTAGGTCTGAATGCTGCAGACATGTTGAAGCTTTTAAGTTAAAAAAAAAAACAGCAGTGTGAAATAACTACAGATATTGCAGAGAAGTCTCATAAGGGAAAAGTCACTAGACTTATCCTGTACCACGAATGCATAAAACCATTAAAGTGGCTCTAACTGCAATATTTTTTTTCTTCTTCCGGACACACATTTTAGATTGGCCATTAAGTGATGACCAAACACTGTATTAATATTAAAAATGTAAGCAAATAAAATTCATACAATTATATCAGTAATGTATCATGTGAAATGTAAGATTAGAGTAATGGCTTGCATCACAGGAACAAATTACATTTTAAAATATATTTCAATACTGTTTTTTTCTAAATTGTTAAAATATTTTACTGTTTTAACTGCACTGTAAATAAAACAGAAAAAAATTACATCAGCATTAAAGATAATAAAGTGTGTTAACTGAACAAACAAGAGACACGTGACTAGATATTGACTTGATCCAAAATTGAGTAAACTCAAAAAAGCTGTGTAGCAAGTTGCCTTGAAATTTTAAGTCGTCAGCTTTTCATTTTTTACAGGTTGTATGTTTGATCAAATAGATGCAAACCTTGGTGAGCATGAGAGAATTATTATTCTTACTTTTTAAGACCCATATGATAGCATTCAGTAAAGAACAGATTATACCAAGACAGAAAATACAATAGATTTAAATTGTTGTTTTGGTAAAACTGGATAAAAGTCCCCGGAGACACGTTTACTTTAGAGAGTGTACTGGATACAGAGTTGATTCCGGCACACTCTCTGAATGCTTTTTGAACCATACCCTCTTTTGCACTACAGCAACGACATGAATAAATCTCAAGTTAAAAAATATGAATTATGAATCAGTTTTCAAATCATTAGAAATACCAGCCCGATTTTCTCCCTGTGATTAGACATTTCTACAGCGATGAGAAGGAGACATAAATCTTAAGTGTAGAAAAAGAATACGACAAATGTACTGTAAGAAAGCAACACTTTGAAATAAAAACCATGACCTGTTACTAGCCTTGTCACTGGCTCAGAAATGGTTTGCATGCTCTGGATGCCTTGAGTTATTCGAGCCCGGGGGGGTTCTGCCGACTGAAAATGAGATCCTACCCCAGAGGCCCCCCTAGATATGGCAGCCCTGTACACAAGGGCAATTCCTCCACCGCCTCAGTTAGTCAATCAGGCTGAGAGACAGAGAACAAGGGAGGAGGGGGCTATTTTTGGGCAGCAAGCCTTGGATGATTTTCAGTGAATATAAAAAATATTAGCTATTTTATACTGTATATAGGAAAGGTGCATAGAATAAAACCTGGAAAATGAGAACCGCTGAATGCCAATACTGGAAGCAATGCAATAACTTTCTGAGCTTACTCACACATACACACACACACACAGGAAAGAAAAACACAAATGAGATCAATTTTATATCTCAGTTGTTTCTCCTAGACTGCAATGAGATTAAATGGAAAGCAAATGAAATCTCCTGCTCCCTAGATTATGCTCTTGAAAAATGTGATCTTAATCTTGCATCCTCCTCTTCTAGGGTATCAAATTCAGAATCAAAAGTCAAAAGTTTTCAATATTTAAGAGAAAAATTAAAAAGCTATCCACACCACAGCTTTATAATATCGCTGTATGTTTAAATCGCCTGCATTTTTTATTTGTCCTCAATGAGTTTTACTTTTTTTTGCATGTTCTCTACTGATGTGGGAAAATCTATGAAAACTGCAAAATGAGCTTAAAAGTACAAATAAAGTCCTACTACCTATTTGTAGATGAAACACAATCAAACTAGCCATGATATTAATAGATAAAACATAACAGATAAGGGAGGTGCAGCAAAAGGTCAATAAAAACATATAACAGTGCACATATACTAAGAGACAAATTGGCAAAAAACATACTGGAATTAAAATTGCTAATACACTTCTTAAAACCTTGCTCCAAGTTTGAGCAGAATTGAGCTGGATTGTATTCACTTTCTCTCTGTAGCATTAGATTACAATCAGAGACATAATGAGGGGCTCTGAAATGCAATTATTTTAAATGGTATTGTAAAATGCTGTGTCCTGAGGGTTAATACTCTATGATATTGAAGCATGGAAAGGAAAAGTAATGAACTGGCTCACAGACATGACTCTCCGCCCTCTGGTTTCCACCAACGCACATACATACATACACGCACACACACACTCACATACAATTGCAGATGCATAATGAAAGCACATAAACATGATGACGATGTGTTCACCTAAGGCCTTCATTAATAATTCATACTTCATATTCAAGCCTTTTATGAAAACGCCCCGGTACGTTTTCAGTTTTTTGTCTTAGTAAATGCAACACTCCTCCAATCTGACCTTTTTACCTCATAACCGAGATGTTAAAATCTGGATGTTTGTGTGAGTAGAAGTCACAAACATTCTGCATCTGCATCTTGACAACGTGCCATTCCTCAATTATCAGCTAATCTAATTCTAAAAACTGTGAGCACGGCAGGCTGAAAACTAGAAGGGCTCATTTTCATGGCTGAGGTTTGAGATTCTGCTGAGGCCACGTTTTCTCCTTTAGAGTCTAACCCCATTGTACCTTCAGCCTCAAAAGCCTGCCAATCTTCCACGGGGAATCACACAAGAAGATCTCCGAAATGTCAGCCTGACAGAAGCACTTTTCACTGCCCTTCCCGCCACTGCAGCAGAGCCACTGGAGAACAGAAAAGGGTCACTAACTGCGTGTGCATGTGTGCAAAATGTGTGCGTATGCATGCACGCAGCTGTAAGCTTTAGATCGCGAAAGTAGGGTGCCAGATATGCATGCATGGCATCTAAATCACTGCGGTGTTATGTAAAAAAAACCCTGCAAAGTGTGTTTGTGGACACTTTTTTTTTTGCTGAGCTCCGGAAGTGAGCCCCAAGGCGAACCCCTTTGACCTTTCCAAAATGTTACTGCCCATTTGGCACGGCAGCCGCAGCTAATAAAACTTTTATAATCATGAATTTTTTATTCCAATCCCGCTTCAGGCCTTGGGCTAACCTGGACCATGGTAGCCCGAGACCCTGAGAGAGATTGAGAGATGTGGGAGGCTGTGGCTTGAGGTTTCAACATTCTGCCCCCTGAGTTTTAACATGTTAACATTGTAAGTTGCACGCATTTCAGTTTTTTAAAATGAAAATGTTTCTTTTCTTGCCTCTCGAATAAAAAAAAAAATAAAAATCACAATGAATTCTGGGAACTAGCTGCAGCCCGGTAATAGCAGTCATCAGTGTAGACAAAGCAGTCCTTGGTTTAAACGTTGCTTAGAAACGGCTGACCCTATATCCATATTTTCAAGGTCAACTATGTATGGGTGAAATTAGGAAATTCAGAAAAATTCACAAAAGGTCATGGCACTGAAGTAAATGTCTTAGGTTTTAAGGCAGAAAGCCCCCACACAGGATTTACATCTGCATGAGTCATCAGAGAAGAAGATTATGCAAGCTGCCCCCTGGTTCTTGTATAGTGTTTCATAATGACCTCCCTACACACTAATGATGCTGACTTGCCATAGCCATTTATGGGCCATATTCTTCTCTGTAACCAAGCATGGTAACTTTTTTTTACTTTTCTTTTTTTCGTTTCCTGACCTTCTATGCGTGCATTTACATGATTGCATGAGTTCTTGTATGTGGGTACCTGTGTCTTTGCAACTATAAATAGGTATAGAGCGACTGCTCATGTAGGTGTATAGAAAGACAATCCTGACAGACAGAGGATAAAAGGCAGCGACAGATAGGGGACACCTAGGAAAAGATACTTACGGCTGGCAGAGTTTGATGAGGTCCTGGTCGGTGGTGCCAGGCGGAAGGCCCCGGATGTACAGGTTGGTTTTACTGAGCTGCTCCGCTGCACTGTGGCTGCTGCTATTGGTGCTGGGGCTGGGCGGAGCCATGGGGGGAGGGGGCGGGGCATATGACTGCTTCAAGACAGAGAAAAGCATAAGTCGTTATTAAAAATGTATGTGATTTATATTAGATTACTGTAATATGCACTTTGAAACAGCAAGATCTCATGAGTTAGAAAGAAGATAACAAAAATTAATCTCCAATGGGCATCTTTAGCCACTGTGAGCTTAACACATGCCTTTAGGTGAAGAGTTTATGAGTCAATGAACCTTAGTGAGAGTCTACACCATATTTAATATAAAAACAAGGTTGTGAGGGAGAGATCTACAGTCTAT
Organism: Enteromius unitaeniatus; assembly: GCA_032359435.1. Taxonomy (NCBI): domain Eukaryota; kingdom Metazoa; phylum Chordata; class Actinopteri; order Cypriniformes; family Cyprinidae; genus Enteromius; species Enteromius unitaeniatus. Next base: position 1,557,615 of record JAUMHI010000018.1, read on the forward strand.
TCAATAGACTGCAGAATCACAACACCTTATCTAGAATGAACTGGTCTTTTTATTTGGTTTCCAGGCATATATGCTGGTAGCAATATAGTAACAATATTATAAAAGACATTAGCAGTACTAATGTCATGAATAAAATTTACATTACTATACAATAATAGCCCAATTTTAAGTACATTTTCCATTCTTAAATTATTTTACATGACGTTAACATGCCAGTGTTGTCAACTAATTTTCAGAAGACATTGCTAAAAGTTGCTAAATGATGTTGTGATGGCATTTCGTGATGATGTCATTGCGTAATCACTATGCAAGACAGTGTCATAACATCAACTCTCAGCAAAAATATATATTTTATATATGTTAATATATATGTAGATGTAAAAATGTAGATGTTCTTTTTGTAAAAATAATATACATAGCATAATATTTAAATTAAAAAAAATGATTTTTTAAATTCATTGAATTATTGAACACTTCAAAATCTTTGAATTATAATAATTTCAGTTTATTTTAATAGCTAGTAAACCAGCCTTACTACACATTTTCAACAATTATGCTTTAAACTGTGTTTTAGTACTTAATATGCTACACTCTAAGAAAAGTCTGTAAAAATATGGAACAATCTGCTGTTACTATGAAGGAATATTTCGTATTGGGTTACAGGGTTACTATGGATAATGGATAATTTTTCAATTTTTCTTACAATATACTAACTGATCAACAATCACAGGTACAATCTACTAACAAAATGCTTTATGATTTTCAGTTATTAGATTATTATTATTATTATTATTATTAAATTGAACAATTGCAATTAGCAGCTAGCTCAATTTACACTGTATGTGTTATGCTAGGCATTTTTGGTTTCCTCTTTTTGTGTACTTGGATGGAGTCACTTATCAAAAGTTGCTAAAAGTTGCAAAATAAAGTTGCTAAATTTGTTGCTAGGTGCTTTTAAAAGAAAAAGTTACTAGTGCAGTCTGAAAATTTGCTAAATTTATCAGCAATTTAGTGACACTGCTTTCCACTTGCATTCGCTTTCCTATCATATGCCATTATCTGGAAACAGCAAAGTACGAATTGTTGCGTATTAATATAATGTAAAAATAAAAGTAATATAAACTAGCATAACAATCTGTAGTAGGATTTATATTTACGAAAGGACTGATACTATCCTTACAACAAGTGCACACATCAACACTTAAGTCTGACCAAGTCTGATACAAGGTACTTTACAACGGATTGTATTTATATCCCTCACAGTTTTTAATTGTTTTAATTTGTGTCAGTGTGAATATGGCTTCTACCCTAACTAAGATTCAGTGAGGCATCTGAACCACATACACATTGAGAGTTCAATATTTTCTGACAGACACGACAGTCAGATATAGAAACATCACTGTGACAGTTAGACTGTGGCATGAGAGCTATTATTTATGTGTGTGTGCTTTCCTATAGTGATGTCTATGTAATGGACTGTGTGTGTGTCTGGCCCGCGCTTTCTCTGTGTTTGCGATAATCATTGGCTGTCAGTTGTGCTGTACACTGGCAAGTCTCCCCTGGCATTAATCTATTACCTGCACTTCCCCACAGCCTGCAATTTCCTCCAGACAGACGTTAAGACAGACAGACAGACGGGCCTATCGCGGTTAGAATAGATTCTGCATTCATATAATTCACACACCCCTGTCCCTCAGGCTACAGTTATGAATGAACCTATTGAATTCTCAGGAACACAACACACAGACAGGGAATAGAAGACGAAGAACTGCCATTTAAACACGCTGCGCGCATGTGCAAAGAGGGAAATATAAACCTCATGTTCCAAATGTAAACATAGGGGATTTTACAGTACATGAATATGAGAAGGTTGGGGCCTCATGCAAGTACATTGCATGAACACATACCAGCAGTCTAGTTAGTAGGTAGCTAAAAGTAGCACTATTACTTAACTTTATTTTCCTTCGAATGACAGTTCTTCAAGCGTTTCCAGTAACAAGCTTCTTTTTCCAACTTGTAGTAACCAAACGCTTCATTTCCGTCCAAAGAGTGAACAAACACGCACTCCTAAATGGTTGTGTGTACATGTAAGCTAGGCCTGGAAAGTCATTCTGGTGAATCAGTACGTTGTAAAGCGAATTAAATGCCTTCTTTACTACATCCGATTAATACACAGTAGAAAAAAACAAGCTACACCCTCTAGTTTACTCATTTAATACTGTCTGAAGTATCACAATACGGAAGTAAAATCAGTCGCAAAATACCAGACTTTAAAGTCATATTTTGCCAAAAACGAAGCAAAAAATGACAGTGATACAATTATAATTATGTAAGATAATATTGTATAGCATTACTTTTAAACCTAACCCCAACACTGATGCCCTAAAAGCTGTGTCTTAGTGTGCCAGAACCCTACATGAAATCTGGATATAATAAATACACCCAATTCCCAGAAACTATACACACACCATATGCGTGTCTGACATGCCTGACATGGCTTCAGGCAGTCATGCACACACGCATGATCTGACTGCACAAAAAGCTTCCTGTGTGAGTAGAAGCTTATCAGACCCACCCGGCCCGGTTCTCCTCAGCAGATCGGGGGCCTGGCCTCCGCAACACGACGCCGGGATGGAGACAGACCGAGCGCGAGAGAGCAAAAGCTCGGCTGATCAAAGTGCTCGCCACAGACACCTCTTTCAGCCAATTTGTGCAGCTGTCAGGGGCACGGCGATAGCGCGTCGGGGTGTGTAGTGTGTCAGGAGTCATGATGGGGGAAGCCTTTGAAACGTCAAAGGCGTTCACTTCGCCGTCAGACGGGCTGGGATTAGAGGGAAAGGGAGAGATGATGTTGCTTTTACAACGGACTCCAGCAGGAATCACACACATACACATACACTTGGCGTCTCTGTAGCCACACACACTAACAAATCCCATTCATTCGTAAAGCTTTAGCGGAGCCATTTAAGTCAAGCGAGGAGACAACTTGTCTGTTGATAGATGTGATATTAGGCTACACATATGTTGTCTGAAACACATTAGCGCATATAACGTTTACATTTGTGATGCGTTATAACTGGACAACTGTTTGTCTTGGGGTTTTGCTTTGGTAAGAAGTATTTACACAGTATGCTTTGTAGTCATGGCCTAGTGACGTGTATATCTCAATTGGGATGAACATTTTAGAGTTTGGGATAAAATTAAGCAGTTCATAATTATAAAAAAACAAACAAACATTCTAACTCAGCAACAGTCTCATACTTTGATCTGTTTTAACATTCTCATACTCAGGGTATAGGGCACAAGATAAAAAAAAAAAAAAACTCAACTAGTGGCAAAGTCCTTAAGACACGTAGTGGCCAAAAACTGACTTAAAATCATAACATGTGTTAAATTTATATTTAGAATTCTGCTTCCTTATATTCTTTGCAAGTATTTGCAAAATATCTTCTAAAGTTCGCTGACTTCTGCCCAGAGCTGAAAGAAAAAAATTGACAGTGTGACTATTAAAATACATTTAGAACAAGATTTGCTTGTGTGCATTCTTGTTATATTCTTGGAAACGTTTTGTTACAGTTTTGTTAAATGGGTCCTTAGGGTCTTTGGACCTTGCATTTAACTATGTAATATAGTAATTGGTTAACAACTTTGAAACATATCTATCGTAGTGTAACTTAAATTGTTTATGGTCACACTTACGCCGTAAATACATGTAACAGGAGAGTAACAAAGGTTTTTGCATAATAGTTAATAAAAATGTTGTACATTTTTATTTTATTTGGATTTTATTCTATTTGCCTCAAACCACATCAAACAACATTAATGATACAGGAAATATGCATATGTTGTGTATTATGATGTTATATTTATATGTTTAACGTGGGAGCAGCTGGAAACAGGTAATTTAATTTTCAACTGTACTGACGGTACAATGCTGCTCATGGACTCACTGCTGAGATGGCCATACGCAATGCTCTTTCAATTTTCAAATGGAAATTTCTAAACAATCGTAGTAGAAACAATATGTGTCAGACACATATTTTTATGTATAACTACTAAATTATACTACAGTTTACTAGTATAATCAGTGTATTACAAAAGTACAAAACTGATTTCAGAACATTACCATTATCTCTGTTAATGAAATATGTTTTTTAATTGTAAATGTATGCTTAATCTGTAAAGCCTAAAATGTTGCTAACATATTTTTACGGTAAAATTCTGGCAATATTCTGGCTATATTTTTACTTTTTTTTTTTTTTTTGTACAGTTGTTGTCCAGCCCTAGCTAGAAATTGGTGGATGTTGTTTAGCTTTGGTGCTCATATAGTCTGTATGAGTTTAAGCTCAGCTTGCGTCATTTGTTCCATTTCTCTCTCCAATCATTTTTAGTCATCTCTATTCTGTAGCTTTCAATCAAAAGGCAAAAAGGCTGAAGCCTTCCAGGGAAGAGGAAACCAGTTATTGTCTGCTAATTAAACAATTCCTGCCTTTCTTCTCCTTGTCTCTTGCCTTTCTCTCATCCCTGTCTTCTACCACTCTAATGACTGTAATCTGTCCATTCAGCCCCCCTCTTCTTCCGCAGTCTGGCTTCTGTAAACCGTCTCCTCCTCTCCCCCGCCCCCTCCTCTACTACGGATAAATCCATCCATCCATCCATCCCTCCCTCCTGCTTCTCCTCCTTCCCTCCGTATCCCAGTGTTGGCCGGTGCGTAGCCGGGCTTTGCTCTTTATTAAAGGGTGAGTGATGTGCACGCACATTATCTCCTCTCTGCACGCCCAGATAGCCTTCATTTCCCTAAAGAGTACTCCAGTCACCAAACAATTAGTACTTCCTGGAGAGCCCTCGAAAATGGGTTTTGAATGGCCACCTCTTCTCTCCTCCAACCCCTCTCCCTTCCTCTGTCTGTCCGTCTGCCTTTCCCTCTCTCTCTCTCTCTCATTATTTCTTCTCTGCTGTTCTTCGCAGAGAGAGACTGACCTCTATCAGGTCAGCTTTCTTGCGCTGCCTGCTGAGTATGTGGAGTTAACCCCTGCCTTCGCCAACTGTGATTATGCTTAGGCTATGGAAATGTACATGTGTGTGCAAACTGCATATGCATGCACTTAAAATATTCCTTTTTATTCACATATTGATTCATTACTGCATGTGATATGGATCAGTGATGTATAAGACTATGCATAATAAAGAAAAACAAAGGTTAAAATTTATTTGTATTCATGTTGGTTTAATTGTATTCATTCATGATTTGACAGCAAACAAAAAAAGTGTAATTAATGTAATGTATCAAGTTTAATATAAAAAAATCAGGACTATAACTTTTCTTTGTCATAAAAATAATTGTTGTACTTACTCCAAATAGGGCTGCATAATCAATCGATCGCAATTTCATTTACAAATGCCACAATTATCAATAAAGGATTTTAGTTTGAATGTCTTCAGCTTGTTAATGGTCATATAAAAATATGGCATGCAGTTGCATTAAACAATGGCATAAACATCATTCAGTGTAAATTGTAATAATTGTAATTAATAATTGCAATTACTATTTTAAGGGAAATAATCAACAATTATGATTTTTGTTACAATCATGCAGCCAAATTCAAATATTAATAAAATATGAAGCAGTTTTGTTAAAATATCCTATAATCACAATAGAAAATTATGCCAGACTCTTAAGAATGTTGTTTTAATTATTGTTTTTCTTTGTTTATGATATCAGTTGAATCACCCTGACATTTCAGACTTTTGCGTAAAATATCAAAGTGAATTTTTATTACAGAAATAAAACATCATGCTCATTATAGAAGAGGTGTATTTGGGCAATGCGCTGTAAATGCATTTTGAATGTTTTTTTAAATGCATTAATAGATAGAACAACGCAAAGAGCATGATATCATTGACCCATATGCCATTTTTTGTTTCCAAATGTGGAGGAAAGGTCTCATAGCTTATCCATAACAATTTGGATTCTTCTGCAGATAGCGTTCACAACACACACACACACACATATATACGCGCATACTCTGCCTTGCACTTGACGGTAGTGATCGATAGTACACGCCATGACCCTGCTGTCACAGAGACCAGAGCAGGACACAGCGAGCATTGCTCTCCTTCCCTCAACTCTCCCCCCAGGGCCCCTGGGGGTGAGGGAAAGAATGCTGGCTATTTAGGGAAAGGGTTTGAGATCCCCTGCATCCGGACAGCGGAGGCCCAAGGAAGCCCCAAAGATTACACTGAGCACTCTGCGCACACACACTCAACGCACATAAACACATGACTCTATCTGACCCAGAAATATATTACCACATGCATTAGCCCATTAGGCTCTCAAGAAGATCTATATGTTAGAGTTACTGCAGCAAAGGTAGGAGGGAGACTTCTTGCAGAGAGAGAGAGCGAGTGAGCAAGCTTTAAGCCTTCTGTGCAAGCAGGCACTGAGTGCTCTCTGCCATTAAAGCTCATAGTCGATAACATGCAGCATTAGAACCGCTTTGAATTGCAGAATTTCATTTGAAATAAAGAGACGGTTTTCTTCTACAGCTTTCTTTTGTGCTGGACACATAGAAAGTAATCATTACTAGTGAAATGATAAACATTTGCCTTCGCCGGCATGACATTGAGCCTGTCATTGGCTTGTGACTCAACACAAAGGACACTTGAAGAAAATGAGCATGTCAATAATCAGTGTCAAAACTCATTCATCATGGGCTTTTTCCCAGAAACCATGCCTACTTAAAATATCTAATCATCTTTTAAATACTGAATCTTAAAATATAAAAGGAAATAACACTGTTTAATACCGATTTAGAGGGAGGCAATGTCTCTTTTCACCTCGCTTGAGTTCAGTGCAGTCTCATTAGATCCTAAAACAGCATGAATGTGTAGGAGTAACCGCAAGAAAGAGGCTAAAAGTCATGTGACGAGGCAATGCCTCTTTAGCATTACGATTGGCCATGAATAGGATAATACCCGCCTGCTATCTCCACTAATTGGCCTGAATGGGTCAAACTGGTTGAAATAGAAGGGCTAATTGACCCTTCACTACCTTAGCAACTGTTGCCATTGGCCATTTTCTCAGACAAGTTTTTGCTCTTTTTTTAATGTACGTCTATGGAGGGCCTATGTGTTTTGGATAACACAGTTTTATTGACATTATCACAGTGATGCTGGGGATTTTATAATAGTGGCACAAGGTACCCATAGATGTTTTTGTTTCTGTTTCTAAATCTCTAAATTAATCTTGCGAAGCGCTTGAGGATATGGCCCTCAATCCCAAATGAACATGTATAACATCAGTAACAACAACTACGTTTGCTCTCAAGGAAATGAATGCAACTTCTCAGCAGTTTATAAGTTATAAAGTAATTAAAATATTTCTTTAGAGAACAAAGGCAGACAATTCTGTAATTCTTTGTTTTTGGATATTGTGTAAAGTTAAAGTTTGAGTTAGCAACAGTAACCAAGAGAGGGGAAAAGCGTAGGGAAGGGTCACTGTTAACATGGCCATATTTGGTCACATCCAGAATGTTTAAATCTGTAAGTGAGATGGTTTTAGCAAGCACTCCATTTGGTTAAACCAAAGCTGAACGTTGCCATTTCCTATCCCAGTTTGAATCATCTAAAAAGTCTAAATACTGTTCAACTCTCTGATGCTTTCAGAACTTTGTTTTGGCATTACCTGACGTAGCAACAATGGTTCAGCCGATAGCGTGAGTGTGTGGGCTGGATTAATAGCAGAAAGTTACAGTGCTAGGGAAACCTGTTGGAAAACATGCATTATTTTTTGAAGATAAATTATCTGAAATGAACAAAGAGGTTGACTTCACTCCCAAAGACTTTTTTTTTTACCCACGTCTTTCACGTGTTTGACCCTTTGAAAAACTACAAAGCGTAATAGACCACACGCAGACTAAACAGGTACCAGAGCACCGGTCTGCACCTTTCATAATTCTTTCTGTCAGCAGGAATTTGAGGACAAATAATCTGGCTTTAATTTAGAAGAAACACGCTGCTCCAGACACCCAACCACACTTCAGCTTGTTAACGTCAGGCCCACGCACCGTTAATGTCATGAACGAGTTGCACAAACATTCGCCCAGACAGCACTAACAACATCTTCCTCACTGGCCTCTCTCACGACAGCACAGCAAGCAAAGGTTCACACTCAGTTTGCAATCAAACTCATCCGCCTACGCAACATATGACAATCCGCGCCTCATTCCGCACAGAATCGGCTCACATCTGTGGCTCCACTGTGATGACACTAAAGGATTATTCACCACAATTGTTCGACCTCTCGAGTATTTGCAACGCATGAATAATCATCACCACCTCCTTATTATGCAGATATATGCTAATTTCTCTTAAATATATTCAAAATGCACCCCGCCTCTTTCTTTGTGGAGGTCAAGGTTTAACTAAGTTGGCATGTATGGAAACGGGCTCAGGTTTTAATTGTTCGTTTTTTACCGAAGAGGTGGAAATCTCAGAATAAAGTTTGCGTGGATTGAAACGCATCTGGAATTTAGGCCAAATTCCGAGTTCATTCGTACAGTACATTAGCGGATGTCTCTCTATTTAAATACCCCTTCCTTCATGACCCGCAAAATCCTCCGCCCCTCTGGGGCAAGCGCAGCACATTCAAATACGAGGAAACAATCAGAGTGTGCTTATTTGCATATGAACGGGAGATGGAAGCCCGCAAATCCGCAGCAGTCCATTTTAATCTGAGAATGACTTCCTCTTGTATTGTTACGAGAAACAGTCTGATAGCATTCTCTCTTCTCGTCTCCCAATCTTCCTGCTGAAATTAACATCCGAATGTGCTGCTCGCTTCGGACCAGACCGCTCGGAGAGCCGTGCAGACGGTAGCAGTCCACCAACCTCTGTTGCCCCGGCAACAAAGTGGAGGACATGGTGAGGTCTTATCAATCAATTAGAAACGTCTCTGTTCTCTAGAAGCATTGAGCCACTGGGTCATGATTTCTCCACAGTTTGTCAAATTCATTAGGGCCCTTGCCAGAGCTGCATCGCTGTTCAAAAAAAAAAGTTCTTTTTAACGTCTGTCGCCTCAGTAAGTAGGATTTTAAACTCTAATATTATACATTCCCAACATAATTAAACTCTATTAGCATTCAAATTAAAACAGAATGAAGGATGCACAATGAAAATCAGAAGAAGCCAATGAGCCTTTTTTGGTCAAGAGTCATACGCAATTCATTTAGCTAGAGAAGAGCTCACTTCCTGTGCCTTCGTTAAAATTCCTTCGTCAGGTTTGCTTTTGCAGCAGGACTTCCAAGAACTCCGGACTAGACCCATTCAAGGGAATTCCTGTCTCCAGAAGCTGTCTGGGGAACAGCCACTGTTAATTGGCATCACATGACAGCCCGGTGGGTTTAAGGGTCACATCCATGTTAAAGTGATTTGATGGAAGGAAGCTAAATGAAATCATTACTTTATTCAGCACTGACAGTGATGTGCACACAGTGAAGGATCAGGCTGAAGGTTCTGCTCCTGGAAACTTCCACTGCATGGGATTCATTTAACAAAGCAAACAAATATAGGAGTGAGTAAAATAAACATTTTCTGCCACAAAAATCGACCGAGATACTACTTATGTGTATTTATGCAGAAGTGAGACCAAATATAAAATAAAAAAAATGTAATTTCAAAATAAATACGTATAAAATGATTCATATCCATATATATATATATATATATATATATTAGTGCTGTCAAATGGTTATTCGTGATTATTTGATTCCAAAATAAACATTTTTGTTAGATAATGTGTGTGTAGTGTGTATATATA
>JAUMHI010000018.1:1567531-1595883 GCA_032359435.1 Enteromius unitaeniatus
ATAGCTGTAATCCTGGGGTGTAGACTCATTTAAAGTAATATATTAATCTGGTTTTAGCCACGTTTCTGTCAAACAGAGCAAATCTAGCTTATGATCTATGATCAAATCATTTACAAAAAATTATTTGGTAGAAAGAGACCTGATATTCAGAAATCCAAGCTTAATCATTTGTTTCTCTATATTATAAACAGCTTTTATTTTTTTAACATCAATTAAAATGTTAGTCTTAATTTGTTTGCGAGTGTAGCACGAGGGACGCGTTAGATACGCTGACCGGGAGATAAATGCTAATGAGCTACACTCGCGGTTTTAAGAGTGAACGCGAACGATCAACAGACAGATTTATCAGACAGATAAATAACGATCAACAGACAGATTCAGGTTTGATATATATACTATAGGAAATATCGAGGCTGTTCGGTTGTATATTTATCACTATAAACAGCAGCTAGTAACAGACAGAAAAACAAGGCTACGGAGCTCCAAACAACGCTGCAAACTCTCAGCAGACTCAGAGAGATTGGTCTGTGAGGAATGCAGCTTGACGTTAGTAATAAAGATTGATTTGTTGTTCTGTAACCATGCTTTCTTTTACAGTTATCCTCTGCTGAAGCTGCCTCTGCCAGGAACAGGGCCTGTCGAGTTCACCACTGGAGTACGAGATTACTCAGTACCATCCCATGAGTCTCAGGGTGACCCACCAGAGCGCCCTGATTGGGTAAAATTATATATTTGTTATTATATACAGTATTGTGCTAAAGTCTTAGGCCACTAGTATTTTCACCAACATAAAAAGTCAGTTAATTTATAAATTATTAATTACTGTCAATAAACTTCTATTAACTAAATCAAATAAATATTTGTTATTACAGCTTTTGGTAAAACAAGTTGGTTTTTGACCTAAAACAGGTCTGAGGTACACTTGCCCATAGTTTTTCTGGTAGCTTTCCAAGTAGGTTTTTTTTCTTCATCTTGGAGACGTTGCCACAGTTTTTCTGGATTGAGTCTGTCTCAGTTTGTTCTGTTACTTCCTGTCATTCCAGACAGACTGGATGATGATCAGATCAGATCTCTGTGTGGAGCACTGGCTGTTGTCAGACTCCTTGTGCAGACAATAATGTCACTGCTTTATTACAATTAATGACAAAATAATGTACACTGATATATCCAACTGACACGCTACCGCAAAAGATAGAAATAACCGTTTTTTTTTTGTTGTTGTTGTTTTTGGTGAAATACTAGTGGACTAAGACTTTTGCATAGTACTGTATATACATATGTATAAAGAATGATGCATTACTGGTAAACATTGAAATTCTATAAGATTCATGTTATTTTTCAAGAAATTAATATTTTTATCCATAAAATATCTTTTTTTTTAAAAATTCATGGTTTCCACAAAAGCAGCAAAATTGTTTTCAATGTTAATAAAAAAAACAAACAAAACAAAAAGATTTGAGTAATTTCAAGTCAGCAGTATTTATATAGCGCTTTTAACAATACAGATAGTGTTAAAGCAGCTTTGCAGTATCAGATAGGAAAATGGTGTGTCAATTATTCAAAAGGACAATAGTAAACACTTAAGTTTTCAGTTAAAGGCAGTTCATCAGTTCAGTTTAAATAGTAGTGATCAAGTCGACAATATCGCTGGAAAATGAAGTGTCCTTGACTAAGCAAGCCAGAGCCATTAAATTGCAATGCAAAGTTTGACTTGGGGCCAGCAAACACCCAGCTGGGAATTAACTTGATTTAAGCACCACTTAAAATGTAAAAGTCTTTTTTTTTTCTTTTGAAGGCATGTTACTGTTAATCTAAAAATGCTGCCTTTCTTGCAGTACCGGGGTCCTCCGGTGGCCTACATCCAGCAGGTCCTGGTCAAGGCAGCCGTTTCACCATGGGACAACAGCCTGGTTCCTGTGGACGCGTTTCGCTCTCCCCTTGGGCGCGCTTTCAGTCTCCTGGAGGAGATCAGAAACCACGTTTACACAGACAGGTCTAAGATTCCCTGCCTCAGTTTATTAGCTCATATTCATTTTTTTCAAAACAGTTGAGTTTACACTTGTTACCACACATTTCTCAACCTCATTCTATCCTGTTTCATACACTTCTCTCTTCTCAGAAGTTTGGAGGCTCTGTGCTTGCAGGTAACAGACCTGTTGCCAGGGTTGCGGCGTATGCAGGCGGTCCTTCCAGAGCACAGCTGCCTGCTGGTATCCCCTGGCAACTATTGGCAGAACCGACGTGACTTGTTTGATGCAGATCCAGACCTCCTGAAGACGATCCACCAACATGAACCCAAAGGCCTTCATACTTCAGCCACTCTGAAAGGCAGGAAGCTGCTTAAATACAGTTTAATCTCTGCTCAAATTAAGGGTTAGCACCTGTTCGTTTAGAAACCCCATTTTTTTTACTTTGTGTGCTTTTTAGATTTACTCTTTGGTGTCCCGGGGAAGCAGACGGGTGTAAGCCTGTACAGCAAGAAGAAAGTGGTGACATACACCATCACAATTGCACTGAGTTCCTATGATGCAAGGTCAGCCTTTCTAATATTTAAAATAATTTGTGGCTCTTGTTCTAGATCTTGTAAAAATATGTTTTTGTAGCAAAAATGTTTATCATCTTCTGTGTGTGTGTTTGGACAGGTTTGTAGCCAGTCTCCGAGCCCGTCTGAAACAGCTTCATCCTTCAGCGAACTGCTCTCTGCGTGAAGACCACATGGTGCACGTTCATTTCAAAGAGGAGATTGGCATCGCTGAGCTCATCCCTCTGGTCACCACCTACATTATCCTCTTTGCTTATATATACTTCTCCACCCGTAAGTGTCATTTCTACCTATATTATCTGTCATTAATTCATTTATTTATTTTCAAAAGAATTAATAACCTGAATTTAGTAAGAATCAATTAAATTGATTAAAGTGATGGTAAAAACTATTTGTATTGTTACAAATTAATTTCAAATAAATGCTGGTCTAGTCAACTTTTGATTAATGCTGAAAAAAAGTATCATGAATTTCAACAAAGGGATTAAGCAGCACAACTGTTTTGAGGGTCGAAAGTAGTTAGAAATGTTTCTTTAGAGTGTCTGATGAAATTATGAGTGGCTGTTCACTAGTGAAAATTAAGAACTGCATCACAGAAATAAACAATATTTAAAAATGTAATGTATTTCTCAGAATGACTTTATTAAAATATGTTTAGTCAAATAAAATCTTGGCTTTGCTTAATATATATTCAAATAAAGAACATTTCAAATAGTTTAAATAAACTATTGTAATAATATTTCAGGATATTACTGTGTTTTTATCAATAAATGAAGACATTTAAAAAAAATAAAAAAAATAAATAATAATAAAAAAACACTTTTGAACCATAGTGCATATTTTTTTCTGGCTTTGTGTTATGGAATGCCTGGTAATGTAATTTTACAATTGTACGTTCTGGACCTTAAAGAACAGAATATCCTGCTCTTTCTCAATGTTGTAAAACAATAGGTAAAATTCTGTTAACATGTTTGTAAAATATTCTATTTAATGGGCCATGATCTGATGTGCATTAGATTCTATAACTTTCATGATGAAGATATTTGTGCAGATAAACAAGTTTGACCACTTTGCCAGAACTATCACCAATATTTTTAATATTGGATGGTTATATGCACACCCATTGTCAATTTTATTTTTTTTATTATTTGGTGATGTTTTGTTGTTGCAGTGACTTGTAATGCTATTGAACCTTGATTTGTGTCCACTACTGTTATGTTATCATGGAACTACTGCAATTGGCAGAATTATTATTTTTTTGTTTTTCAATTATTATTGCTTTCTGTTGTTCTCTATTATTTATCATTAATAATAACTCTATATATCACTAAAATGATTTGCAAGTAATACAAGAGTGTTGAAATTGGATGTTTTTCCAGGTTCCTTTGGGAAAAGCAGTACATTGGAAGCAGAAAGCTTTCAGATTAGCGGAGCTCTTTGGTTTCTGACTGAGCTTTTGCCAGATTTCGTGTTTGTCTGGCCTGACGATTATCCTTAGAACAGCACATTCTGCATCAAGAGTTTACATACCCTTTTTCCAGCAGCATTTTATATGCTTAATGACGTTTTTGTGAAATGCTCTTGACACAAATAATTCAGATAATCTCTCTCTCTCTCACTTCACAGGAAAGATTGATATGGTGAAATCCAAATGGGGCTTGGCTCTGGCCGCTGTGGTGACGGTTCTCAGTTCTTTGCTTATGTCTGTGGGACTCTGCACCTTGTTTGGCCTGACGCCCACACTGAATGGAGGGTAGGAACTCTGCCAAAACACACCTTCATTCATACCACTAGAATTATTCTGTGCATCACTATCACAGGGCTGCTGTAGACTTAATCCCTCAGGAATTAAAATGTCACGGTTTGCTCTTTGAGCAGGTTGATGTATAACCAATCGTCAATAATAATGATAGCGGTTTAGGGGAATTTCAGTGCCAGGAAGTGTTTGAGTGGGCAGGGACAGTCCTCCATCAGCCTATAAGGTTGCATGTATGGACTTAAAGCCAAGGTGGTGTGAGCTCATGCTGTCCAAACAAATTTGACATGGTTCACCACAGCAGTGTGCTGCAGTAAATACATACAAACTGTTTAGGCCTTGTGTGTACTCCGTATTGATCCAAGATACACCCAAAAATATAAGGTCAACTCTTCAGCTAAAGACAGAATGCTAAAGTAGAAATGTTTTATTATTCTTTTATCCTCCGTAATAAGCTAGAGCTTCAAGTTCCTGATTATTATTATTATTATTTTTAGTAGTAGTATTTTTTCTACTACACATCAAACATTTTTTTAACAAGTTTTTATTATTATTTGAAGGTTTAGTTGTTTTCTCTGTTGCTGTTTTACAGGGAAATCTTCCCTTACCTTGTGGTGGTAATTGGTTTGGAGAATGTCCTTGTCCTCACCAAGTCTGTTGTGTCAACGCCTGTCGACCTTGAAGTCAAGCTGCGTATTGCTCAAGGTCAGAGATGATGCAATAATCTGTACTGTTACATTATGTGAACCTTGTTTTCCGTTCCTGGTTTTTAAATACAAGTAGACCATTCGGTACTAATTACTGTCTTTATATATTTATGTTGACACTTACAGAATAATTTTTTTATTATTATTATTATTATTATTATTATTATTATTATTATTTATTTAGGTTTTTTTATTGCAAAACTATATGCAGATTATGTTTAAAAACTAGACCAATCAATGTGTAAAATATAGTTAATTGTCTTTAAGATAAACAACATCAATATATCAAATTGCTAAATAAATAATTGCTAAAATACACATACGTTTGCTAAAAATGTTTCATAAAGCCCTTAGCAATGTCTTAACTAGTTTTAAATCCTTTGAAAGTATATGATGTGAACATTTTCTGCTTTTGTCTTAAGGTCTAAGCAATGAAAGCTGGTCCATCATGAAGAATATGGCAACTGAACTGTGCATCATCCTCATTGGATACTTCACATTTGTTCCAGCAATTCAGGTGAGGCTCTTGTAAATATCTCAAAAATCTGCTTTTGGTGGTAGTTACACAATTCCAAATCCTTACACTTCTACCTTTTTCTTTTGCATGTAGGAGTTCTGTCTGTTTGCCGTGGTCGGTCTGGTGTCCGATTTCTTCCTGCAGATGTTTTTCTTCACCACTGTGCTGTCTATTGACATCCGCCGCATGGAGGTGAGAACCACCCACACAGAGAACCTTCTAGATATTATCTTTTGCAATTCCATGAGAAATGCATGAATCGTTCATTGCTTTACCTTAGTACTTTGTCTGGCATGTTCAGTTGGATTGTATCGTCTTTCCCAACCCTCATGTCTCTACGGTAACAGTTGGCAGATCTGAACAGGCGT
Organism: Enteromius unitaeniatus; assembly: GCA_032359435.1. Taxonomy (NCBI): domain Eukaryota; kingdom Metazoa; phylum Chordata; class Actinopteri; order Cypriniformes; family Cyprinidae; genus Enteromius; species Enteromius unitaeniatus. The sequence continues at coordinate 1,573,422 of JAUMHI010000018.1, forward strand.
CTCCCGGCAGAAGCGGGGATGCCTCCACCTAAACCAGGCCCTTTACGTCCACGAGAGACACCTCCGCCACCCCGCCCTTCTCCCCACACCATCACCCTGCAGGCTCCTGCGTTCCGAAACCTCCGCTTACCCAAGAGGCTTAGGGTGGTGTACTTCCTAGCCCGCACCCGCTTGGCACAGAGGATCATCATGGTAAAAACTACACCCTTTAATAGAATAGGTCACCAAAAAATGACAATTTTGTCATCATGTACTTACCTCCATGTCATTCCAAAACCTGAGTTATTTCTAATTTGTTACAAATGTTTTCATGTGACACCAAGAGCTGCTGAAAATTCAGTTTTGCATCGAAGGAATAACCATTTAAAATATGACAAATTAAAAAAACTGTATTCTATTTTAATAAGATTTGTTTTTGCAGTATTTTTTATCAAATAAATGCAGGCTTTTGAAGAGTCTAAATTAAATTAAAATTTTTTTAAAAAGAAAGCATGTTTAATTTTGTCTAAATTAGATTTTTTATTTGCATTTTTTTGTAGGTTGGCACCGTAATCTGGATTGGGATCCTGGTCTATACAGATCCTGCTGGTCTGAGGACTTTGCTTGCTGCCCAGGTGTCAGAGCAGAGCCCTCTTGGGGAGGCGGGGCTTCCTCCTCATTTGGGCGTTGCTCCAGTATTTCCTGGTGTAGACCCAACCAGCACACTGAGCGTAATTCCTGCCCCTGAACCAACTCCTCTACCTGAAAACCAATCCCAGGGTCACCGAGCAGGCCGGCCAGGAGTTGCCCCTATGTCCAGCCCTCAGATCACTTGGGGCCCTGAGGATGAGGAGCTGTGGAGGCGACTTTCTTTCCGCCACTGGCCCTCACTCTTTAGCTATTACAATATCACTCTTGCAAAGAGGTGTGCTATTCTCTAATCTGTTAATAGATGATATAGTTCAGTTCCTCTGTAAATTATGCCCCTAATATACCTCTCTCTGGTGCCCTCAGGTACATCAGCATTCTTCCAGTTATCCCAGTCACGCTCCATCTCAGTTCACAAGAGGCCATAGACACGCGCCATCCCCAAGATACACAACACGCTCCTCCTCCCAGCATCAAGACCTCGGATCTGCAGACAGACCTCACACTCTACAAGTCAGTGTTGCACTTCAGCTATTTGGGCATTCTAACTGCTTTTATAAATCTTACTTATTCTTTACCAATTCAGTTTACATTATTATTATAAATTAGCCATACTTTGGGTAACAATGCACCAGATATTTAACAAATTCAGCAATTCTTGATTTAGTTTTATTTGTTTGTTAAACTAAGTTTTGGGTTGAAAATATTTCTTTTATGCTCACCAAAGCTACATTTATTTAATCAAAAATACAGTAAAAACAATAGTTTAAACTGTGATCATATGTGATCGTGGAACACAAAACCAGTCTTAAGTAGGACGGGCAATTTGTAGTAATTGCTAACAATACATTCTATGGGTCAAAATCATAGATTTTTTCTGTTATGCCAAAAATCATTAGAATATTAGATATCATAGTATCATGGTAAATGATAATACTTTGTAAATTTCTTAACGTAAGTACATTGAAACGTAATTTTTTTTTATGAATATGAATTTCTAAGGACTTTTTAAAGATTATTTCTCAAGATTTCAATATTTTTAGATATTTCTTTATCAAAAGCTGATTTGACCTTTTTAATAATTTTTCTTTTTTGTTTTAATCTGCATTTCTTTGAAATAGATTTTTTTGTAACATTACATCTTTACTGTAAATTAAATGCGTTCTTGCTAAATAAAGGTATTAAAAACCATACTAATCCCCAAAAAATGAATGTACAGGTTTGAATTCTCTGGCATAAATATATAGCATGGGACTTTATTGTTTTTGTGTGTTTTTATATACATATTGACCTCAGTTGAAATATACTTTTACATTTTAATTTAAAAGAATATAAACGGTTTAATTTCGCAAATTCCCCTTTTTATGGAGTAATCTAATGTGGTGCATCTTTTGGCAACAAAGCAGAAATAAATTCAGCTCTGTCATGTTACAATAAACAAAGACTTCATTCTCTTAAAAAACTCCTACGCTATTTGGGTGTTCACCAAAGGGTTGTAAGCATAAGGAATTTTTTTTGTTCCCACCTTTGTTGTATTTATAGATCAGACAGCAGTCATTCATTGGTAATCTGTAAGTTGCTTAATGACGTTTCTCAGAAAACCTACTTTCCTTTGTGATCTCTCTGTGAACAAATGTCAAGAGGTTTTAAACCTCATGGACAAAATATTCTTTTTACAAACAAACACTTACGTTCTTCATTTACACATGGAAAAACTGTCACTGATTAACTATGAGCACTCATTTATATCTCATACCAGCACACACAAGAGATCCAAATATGTGACTTCATAGACAAACAAATAGTTTCTCTCATTCACAAACAAACACACTCAGATTGTGGTGTTCAAGGTCATTGTTCCAAGGCCCCGTTCTTATCTGTGAGGCTGTTATGGTTGTTATATATACATCAGATAGATCAGTTTGCTCTAAAACTTGGCCCCTTCTTCTAATTCTTCCTTTGACCCCCTGCCTGCGTTTCCTGTTTTCTGTGTATTTACCCTGTGAGGACAGGATCAAGAGTATGTGCATGTGCTCAGATGTTGTCCAACTTTCTGCATCTAATGCTTACCTTTGAGTTCCCATTCCTGGAGGTGGGTGGACTGGAATTTCAAGAGAGACTTGTTTTGCAGGGGCTCATGTTCATATGACAAAATTTTAATTGATTGAACCATTCGTTACAGGTGAAGTGTTTAGTGTATGTATCAGTAGGGGCGGTGTTGTCCCGGAACCAAAATTTCTATATTCTGTACCAATACCAGTGAAAATCAACGGTTCTCGGTACCAAAGCAAAAACACAAAAACATGCAATTTTTTTATGAATAGTGTCAAACTAAAACAAATTGTACAAGCAATCAGTGCCATTCTTTATACTTTATGCCATTCTTTAAAACTGGGTAAATAAAGGGGATTTACTATTAAAACCAAAACATGGAAGACATATTGTGTGATTCTGCATTGCAAAAATAGATTGAATTGAATAAAAATAATTGCATAGAGTCTAGAACCGGGTTGACGAAGTACTTGGTACCGAAGTAGGGCGCCACACAGATTAGGAAAAAACACTCCCCCATCTGGCATTGTTTGGACTAATGGATATTTCTTTTAATTCCTGTTGACATTTGTATTTTATTACTTAATTTTATTTTACATCATTTATTGTAATATGTGTGTGTTTTTTGCAGGGTGGCAGCTCTTGGACTTTTCGCCGGGGTGGTGTTAGTTCTGTTACTCTTTTGTCTGTATCGTGTACTCTGCCCTCGGAACTATGGGCAGAATGGGGTGCCCCATGGTCGCCGTCGCCGTGGAGACCTACCCTGCGACGAGTACGGCTACTCTCCGCCAATCAGTGAAATTTCTCCTCTGCTGCTGAGAGGCCACAGCATGGTGAGACTCAAATTGACTTGCACTGTTACGTTTCCATAAATGCACTCTGAGATGTATAAAATTACCTTTGGCATCTCTTTCCAGGACATTGAATGCCTGGCCAGTGATGGCATGCTGCTGGCCAGCTGTTGTCTGGCGGGACAAATCCGTGTGTGGGATGCACAGACCGGAGACTGTCTTACTGTCATACCCAACAACGGGTAAGGAAATGTATAAACTCTGTTAAACACTAATTAATAAATATATATATATATAGTGTCTGTATGTATGTTTACGTGTAGGTTTTATTACTCCTTCATTTATATTATTTGTATCTTTATGTATGTGTATTAGTTTACGCAGGAGCAGCAGCAGTGGTTGTTGGGAGCACCGTGATGGCTGGGATCACATAAGTGCTTGTGAGGCTGAGAGCCTCTTGGGGGCAGACTTTCGGGAACCAGGAGGAGTAGCGATGGGAGGGCCAGATGTAGATATTTTCCCAATAAGGAGGAGGACCACCCCTGCACGCCCTGCCCTGTTTGAGGACCAGCCAGACCTCACCCCTCTCATTGACACCAACTTTGGGTCATTGCCCCCAGCTCAGACTTTAAGCAGCTCTGGCTTTGATTTCGGGGAATTGGTGGAGCAAGCATACCAGGAGCATGAGCCCTCACCAACAATGGCCTTCCCACCTTCACCTCCAGCTTCACAGCAAAGGCGACGCAGCCTCGGGGACCAGCCTGTCTTACCACCAGAGCTCCCCCTGCAGAGCAATGGCGACTGGGACAGTTCAGTGTGGGCCATGGAGCTGAGGGGTAACCTCATTGCCACGGGCCGCAGCACCGGAAAACTGGAGGTGAGCGAAAGAGAGGGCTTTTATACAGAGGACATGTTCATCCGTCAATGTGATTTAATATGCTGTTCTTATTTTGTTCTATCAGCTGTGGGATGCAGTAGAGGGATCATTACGGTGCAGTAATGAAGATGGAGTATCTGGAATCACTGCCTTGGCTTTTCTTAATAACAGGTGGAAGCTCAAATATAAGCCACATTAATTTCACACCCAACCACCTAACTTATGTTTTCCTGCTTATGGGGGTATTTTTAATTGCAGAATTGTGGCAGCTCGTTTAAATGGCTCACTGGATTTCTTCACAGTGGAAATCAACAAGCCTCTGGGGTTGCTGCAATATCGCGGTGAGTCATGTCAGAAAAATTAAAAAAAGAATTCTCAAATACAATATTCCCACGGCCTTGAAAAACCATAAACAATGCCAAAATCTAGCCTGGAAATGTCATGTAAAATAATGAAATGGAATGCCGAATAGAATTGTTGTTGTTTTCAGGTAAAATTTTTGGTCTGATTTCTATAAAAGTATTGTTAAAAATACAAATCCAATAATCAAAACCAACTGGAAATGTTACAGAAATCCATTAGATCTGAAAGCATGAATACTCAAAAACCAGGTAGATAAAAGCTTACTCACAGGAGAAAGTGGAGGACCAAAATAAACAGGCATTTTAAAGTGATTGTTCACACAAAAATTCTGCTAGTAATAGGTTGTTCCTTAAGCCTTGAGACCTTTGTTCGTTTTAGGAACACAGATGCAGGTATTTTCAATTAAATCCAAGAGCTGACCTTGCATAGACAGCAATGCAACTACCACATTCAAGGCCCTTTATGCATATTTACTGCTGTTTTCGTGTTAGGACCCCCAGGCAGAGGCAGTCTGCCCCCCTCGCCCTGTTACAGCAGTGAGGATGTGATCAGCTGTCAGCTGACACGCTCGGTGCAGTGTGCCCACCAGAAGCCCATCACTGTGCTCAAAGCTGCTGCTGGCCGAGTGGTCACCGGCAGCCAGGACCATACTGTCAGGGTAAGGAACATATGAGTGAATGGAAATATAAATGTATATGCAAACAGGAAGATCAAAGTTAGCACAACACAACACCAGAAGAAGAAAAATAATTATGTTCTCACCACAGGTGACGTTATGAATCTCTAAAAGCTCTTCATCAGACAATGAGCACACAAATAGCTCAGTTCTTATATACAGCACAAATCCTTATATGTGTGTGTGTGTGTGTGTGTGTGTGTTTTGTTAACTTCTTACATTTAGGGAATTTTACATTTGGGAACGATTTGTTCAGGATGCTGGAAATCTGTAGAGCTTCCTGCGAGCACAGGGATTCTTCTGTGCAAGCCTACAGTGTTAAATCATGCTTAAGTTCATTATTTATGCGACGTTTTTCTTTTACAGGTATATCGTTTGGAGGATTCGTGTTGTCTGTTCACTCTGCAGGGCCACTCAGGTGGCATAACTGCCATTTACATAGACCAGGTCAGAATCACATCACTATCTCACACACATACACCTTGTGGAATATTTCTCGATCGATTGACAGAGGGATATATAGAGGAATAGATGGTAGATGAGCAGATACAGTGCTGTGCAAAAGTCTTAGGCCACTAGTATTTTCTTCAACAAAAAATGGTTTTAAGTGAGTTATTTCTATCTTTTTTGGTAGCGTGTCAATTAAAAATATCAGTTTATATTTCCAAACATTACTTTTGTCATTAATTGTAATAAAGCAGTGAGATTATTGTCTGCACAAGGAGTCTGACAGCAGCCAGTGCTCCACGCAGAGATCTGATCTGATCATCATCCAGTCTGTCTGGAATGACAGGAAGTAACAGAACAAACTGAGACAGACTCAATCCAGAAAAACTGTGCCAACGTCTCCAAGATGAAAAAACAATAAAAAAACAATAATCTCACTGCATTATTACAATTAATGACAAAAATAATGTTTGGAAATGTAGACTGATATTTACAACTGACACGCTACCGCAAAAGATAGAAATAACCCACTTAAACCCACTTTCACTGTTGGTGAAAATACTACTGGCCTTAGACTTTTGCACAGTACTATACATGGATGGTTAGTTAGATAGATAGGCAGATGAATAAATTGATAGTTAGATGTACGGATATCGTCTTTGTACAAATAATGATTTTGTCCCAACTCAAATTTTTCTGTCCTGTGCTGTAGACCATGGTTCTAGCCAGTGGGGGCCAAGACGGCGCTATCTGCGTGTGGGACGTCCTTACAGGCAGCCGGGTGAGCCACGTTTATGGTCACCGTGGTGATGTCACCTCATTGGTTTGCACAACTTCCTGTATCATTAGCAGTGGTTTGGATGACCTCATTTGCATTTGGGACCGTAGCACAGGCATAAAGCTGTACTCCATACAACAGGTTTGTGATTATGAGAATAATATTGCAAGATTTCTTTAACAAATCAGCATATTGTGATTGATTTGTTTTTAGTAACGTAACGTGCTCTCCTCTTGTCCTCTGTGTTTTAGGAGGTGGGCTGTGGGGCCAGTCTCGGGGTGATCTCTGAAAGCCTGCTGGTGACGGGAGGACAAGGTTGCGTGTCGTTTTGGGACCTGAACTACGGGGACCTGCTGCAGACTGTGTATTTAGGCCAGAGCAGCGAAGGTCAGAGCGTCAGGCAGCTCCTGGTTCTGGACAATGCCGCCATAGTCTGTGATTTTGGTAGTGAGCTCAGCCTAGTCTACGTGCCCTCTGTTCTGGAGAAGCTGGACTGAACGCACACACAAACACCAGAATTTTCTGAGTGGCCAGCACAAAAGCACCCTTTAACCTGTATCACCGCAGGTTTGTGAATGATGTTTCTCGTGTCCTCTCATGTAGGGAGGGAGTGGCCACTTTCTACCACATCTGAACAGGATGTAAATGCAATTACTGATTGTTTGGTGTCCAACAGGCCTCTGATGCTCCACCAGAGCATTTTGTACTTTTGGTAGAACATCATACAGATTATTGTGTGTATGAATCCAGACAGAACTGCATAGCCAGTGGGCTTTCTTGGCTTGCCGTGTGATGTCTGTTTGCGTATGTTAACAAGTTCACGATGAGAATGCTAGGCCGCCCAGCCCAGAAAATCTCAACTGTGTGACAGCTAGAGGTGAGAGAGTTCACAATAATATGTTTGCAAAGGGAGAGGAGGAACGAAAGGTGGTCGTTGGGGCAGAAAAAGGCATAGATATTTCCTGCTGAAAGGAGTGAGTTTCTTGTGTGTAACAGTGTTTGAGTCTTCAGACGTGTTCAGGTCATGTTGCACCCCATAATCAAAAGAATTCTTTGAGGTTTAATTAGAGACTCAAAGCTTGAACATCTTCGCAACTGCATAGGAATTCTACATAAAGACATTAGGACTAATCTTTTTTTCTTTTCTTTTTTTTTAAATAACAATTACACTGCCCTTATAATTATATCTTGTATTTTTTTATATTATCTAGGGAGTGGGTCCTTAATTGCCACAGAAATCCTAAAAGTAAACCAGATTCTTTTTTTATTTCTTATTTTCTTTTGATTTTTGGGGTGAAATTTGAACTGGATGCTGTGTTTCTTTGAGTGGTTGAGCTTGTAAGAGCATACTGTATTCGTCTAAATCTCTGGGGTGAGGGGGATCTGTTTTTAATATTGAAAACAATTATTTATTAGTGAAATTTCTAACAGTTTTTTTATGAAACTTGGCTTATAGATAAGTTAAAGTGGAGCCGTGGTCATACATTTTAATATGCAAGAAAAGCTTTGACTAACTTACACCGAAATAATGAGTTTATTGATATTATATTGAAGTCAGTTTCTGACAGATGTTAGGCAGCAAGAAGGTTGGCTAGAGAAAAGAGAAAGGGAGATGTTCTCATTCCAGTCCTGCCTTAAACACATGAAAAATGTTCCTTGGCACATGCTGTGATGTCATATGAGTTTCCTGAATGAACATTTTTGAACTGTAGGGTTAATGTCAACAGCACCTGTGTACTAGGTGCATTTTTAACTTCAGTACCGTCAGTACGAATCACCCAAAGTCATTTTAAATGCAGCAGATCATGGACACCTCTGATGGAGTTCGATGTCTCTCCGTGCTGAAAATTGATGAACAGGGCTGCTTTTTATTACTAGATGTGTATATTTTTTTGTTTTTCGGTATTAAAATGTGTTTTTTTTTTTTTTTTTTTTTGTAGAGCCATGAGCAGTTTACACGTTTCTCTGAGATTGTTGACCATTAGTAGTTACTGTATATTTGGGCCAGGTTTGTAAGTGTGTGTACTAAAAAACACTAGTATATCCAATCCAGCTCTGCAGAAACCACACAAATGTGTGCAGTGGTTTGGCCTATTTTTCATATAGCCATAGCAGTCAACCAATTTTTTGGTTATCTTTTAGGACAAATACACACATTGGTGAGAACTGAAATTGAAATATTATGATGCACTGAGAGACTTCTATAGTTTCATTAGACAGCAGCAGAGATTTAAATATATGCTTAATTTACAACATTTTCTACACATTATTTAAGTTTGACTGAATGTGCATTCCACTGACAAGCTTTTTTTTTTTCCAGCATTTTGATTTATGGTTTGGTAAGAAAATCTACCAAAATTGTCCCCATTTTCAATACATATGAGTCTTAGGTGGTTTTTGCTGCACTATAAACGTATCGAATTGAAATACAATGCTTTACATTTTAAAGGATGAGTTTGATACCATTACAAATTTTCATTTTATAGATTCCCCAAATTGTTTTGATTTTTTGCAACAACATAGTCCCCAAAACAAAACGAGAAAATAATTTTTCCATCCGATCAAGTCAATAGAAATGCACATGAGTCAGTTATTAGACACCTTTTACGAATGTAAATATTAGTTAATGGTGTTGATGAGAGAACTGGTGTTAAAATAGTTTGTTTTATGAACTACATGCTTGAAACAATGTTGTAGCATTGGTCAAAAAATTTTTACTTTTTTTTTTTTTTTTTTTTTTTTTTAGTATTTTTTTTTTTTTTGTAAAGTATATGTATGTGCTTTTTTCAGTGGGTTTGTGATTGTGGCATTGATATGGCTGAACTTTCATAAGACCAGCTGGTCTTACAGACTGCAGCTGTTGTGTGTAGAGCAAGGATGCTCAAATATGAGAGAAATAGCAAAAAGCAATCATTTTCACCATGATGTGATGATATATGGCCAGTTATCGCTCAAGAAAAAATGTGTGGCTCGCAGCTGGGAATACTTCCGAATTATTTATGAGTGGTTAAAACTTGTCACATGATGAGATTAAGCATTAACCACATGATAACAGAGAGCTGAGAGAAGACAATGATTTATAATCATTTCCGTGACCATGCTGAAAAGCAGCATCATTTACTTGATGGCAGGGTTGCTGCCACATACAATGGCAGCCGTTTTATTGTGAGGAGTGAAATAGCACCAAGCTCCATTGTGTTGATTTTTACTGCTCTCTCTCCCTTCCCAGAGGAGCACATTCCTAGACATGATCGATGCATGCGGTATTCAAGTGAAATACTGCTCTCAACTTGCTGTATCTTACTGCTGCTGAAGTAGAGGTGAAGGATGTTTAAAGTGATGTGAAATGCCTGAATGTTGCACTGTTTCCTGAGATGGGGAGGGGGCAGAGAGCGAGAGAGAGGGTGTAAATATTTTGTCTTTTTTGAGGGGGCCTGCTCTGCCCTCGTCTCTTTCCCAAATACACTACACGGTGTAACCAGACAGTAGAGGATGTAACTAATGCTGTGTTCTATTTTTAACATGGGAGAAAAAAAACTTTGTACTAATTCGCAAATAAAAAGGCTTTCATACAAAGTGTTTTCTCTGTCCTCATTTGTTAAACTTGATGGTATTGAAGTATTATACTGGGTTAAATATAACAAGTTTATGTTCGGCACTGAAAACTTTAGCCTAGTGGGACAGGTTTTTACAATTTAAATTGCAAACTGAACCTGACTGTAAAAAGCACCACAAGTGCAACTCAAATTTGAATGTTCGATGTACAGCAAACAAAAAATTTTAACATTACTATAACATAATACAAATTTGGTAGTTGTAGTTACAGCACATACCACTGGGGGCTAATGATTCCATGCTAACCCTGGCAAAAATCGTCCTCTTTTCATATTTTTGCAATGTCTTACAAACAAAAATCAAATGAGATCAACATATTGACATTTGTTAAGATTTATTTACACAGTTCAAAGAAAGACAAGTTAGAATCAACTCATAAAAATGCTATGATTTCTGAAGTAATTCAGAAATTTGAGTGTTTTAAGTATAACGAGTACATCAAGTCGTATTTTAATCACCATCTCAATTTGTCCCTACCTATACGTTGCAGACCACTGTAGATCAAAGACAGATGTGGTGACTAATCATATACAACCCACAGCGCAAGCAGCATGTGTACAAAGGGCGAGCAGATAGTCGCTCAATCAAACTGTTAATTTGTTTTCTGATAATGACAACAGTAGCTTGAATGTCAGTTTTCTATCACACTGTTTCCATATTTGGTGTAAAGGCAAATGTCCACTGCAGAGAAACCATTAATCAGGCACCTTACAGGCAATCACAAACACCATGGCATTAGGAGTGCATGCTAGGAGACAAAACTGGATTTACGGAATGTTACCGGGATCAGTGTTGGAAAAGTGCCAACTGAAAAGACTTTTCAAGACACAAGCGGACAGCATACACACAGTGATGGGGTCCAAGAGGCATGAACATTGACAAGATGTTACACGGGGTCAGAAACGGTTCAAAAGAGGACTGCCTGTGGGGGAGAAGATAAAATAAATCTTGGCTATGTTGTTTCAGGTTTTGTTGAGTGTCCAGAGAGGATCCAAACTACTGAGCGGATCATCGCCCTCTGGTGGTCCCTGCAGGCCTTTGCCTTCTTTCGGCTGAAGGAAGCTTTGCTTGTTAATCCGCTGCTTGCCTCGATGGGCACTGTCCAGAGTGAAAGCTTCGGGGGTGAGCGAAGCAAGCAGATCTAAAGATGAGGAGGGAGGCGGAGAAGGAGCATGAGGTACTGCTTCAGTGGATGGGTGGTGATTTGAGACGGGAGATGCAGGAGTGGACCCGGTGAACCCATTCCCTTGGCCGCTAGGAGGCGACGGTGACTGCGTCTTGCCTGGAGAAGAGATGCAAGAGAGGGGGGGACTGATGGAATCAGGCAGAGCTTCATAACAAAGCCGGTCCTGAGAAGGCTGAAGTGACATATCTGTAGAATTTGATTCCACTGTGCTTGCTGCTTCAGAAATAGAGGACATCTGATCTTGGCCTGCCTCTTGTTCATGGTCAACACTGGGTGGGCGAATGCTAAGTTTGGCCACTGTGGCCTGTATGGAACTAATAGGCATATCTCCTCCCAGAACAATGTCCTGAGTTTCCTGTCTCGAGTATGACTAGAAAGACAAGGAAAATATTAGATAAAGAATCAGTTTGCTGTTCAATTTATTTAAAAAAGTGAATAAGAAATTGATGGTTACCTTCAATGCAATGTTATTTGGGGTTCTGGTGCAAGGGGACATAATAATGCCATGGCGTTGAAGAACCTGCTCTGTATGCTTAAGAACAGCCTCATAGCAAAATTTGAGATGAAGCTGGGTAATTGACAAAATTACTGTTAAATTCTATCAACTTAACATTGAGAAAAATCTCAAACCTCATTGGGAGTGTACCCTTACCTTTTCTTGCAGCATGTTCTTCCTTTGCTGCCTCATCTTCCTCACCAACTGGATCATGTCAGGTATTCCATTGCCGGCCTCAATTTCTTGTAGTGCAGCATAAAGCAGACAGAAGGCGCCAGTACGGCCAACACCAGAGCTGTGAGAAACAAACAAAATAAGTAAATGTACTTGTTCTCAACTTTTGTACAGTCTTGTCTGTCTAATAAAACGTGCAATGTCATTTAAGGTCCTAATAAAGTATAGTACCTGCAGTGCACCACAACTGGAGTGTGTAGTGGGCGCTGAAGCAGGTAATGTCCATGGACTTCTTGAATGAAACGGATTAGGTTGCTTTTACTCTCTGGAAGGCCCCTTTTTGGAAAAAAAATATACAATCAAATCTTAGTGTTTTGAGACTTGGCATTTTTAAATAAACTGTTTAAGAATGAGTCCTCACAGTTCAGGCCATGAAGTAAACTGAAGGTGTACAACAGTGCGTCTCAAACTTTGGTCCCGATACTGCAGTCCAATCATGCGCTCTATATGGGTAGGAGTGCTTTTCTGTGTGGTCAGGGTGAGGGTGATTGGCCCCTGAGCAAGCTGTTGGCCTCTCTCTGATGGAAAGTATCGCAACACCTTTTGCTAAGAATAAAAAGAAAATTATTGTAAATAATTTACAACAATGTGAAAAGCCAACAGGATTTTAGATGTTTTAAAAAAAACTCATGCCAAAGGAAATTTACCTTCTCCAGTTCTTGCTCAGAGACCAGCATGACGATTACAGAAACCTTCTGCTCATAAACCATGAGCCAGAAGTCAGCTGCGGTGCCAGTGAGGGGAGCCTGTGTTCCAATGAGCCGGGGGCAGTACGGAGACAGGTCCTCAATGAAACTGGCGTTGATGTAATCATCTTTACCGGAGCACAAGACAACACGATTACAGTCGTAAGGCATCACATCCTGATGACGGTTCTTCATGGTGTAGCAGCGAGCAATAGCGATAGAGAGCTGGCGAGTATCCTTCTCCTGCTGCTCCTGCAGTTCTTTCCATTGACCGTCAAGTTTTGACAGACCTCCTTCCCCTGTTGGGCGCTCTAAGGATTGGACTGTTGATCTAAACCTTTCTAGCTGTGCACTGAGTTTCGAGACCCTCTCTGGTGCTTGGTAAGGGTCACCCTGGATAAGTCTTACACCCTCTGCTTTTTTTCTGTGATGTTCCTCCTGAGGGTCAGCTTTTGTAGGTAGTAAGACGTTTGCGGTGTCCTTGGTGGCTCCATGCTGGCTCTCTGGGCTTGAGGAAAGCAAGTCATCAGTACTAGAGTTCTGTCGCTGAAACAAAGTGGAGTCAGATGGAGTCATGGGACCAGTGGGTGTTGGAGTCTGAATTGAGGACTGTGGCAATGTTGCTCCTCCAACTGGGGTAAGAGCAGGAGATGGTCGTTGGGTGACTATACCAAGGGAGGGAGGACCAGGGGAGGGAGAAGGTGATGGGGCAGGAGAAGGTAGCACATGAGGTTGTGGTGCCCCTGGTGCTCCTGAGCATGGAGGCATTATGCTTTGAGGCCCTGGGGGAGCAGCAGCTACAGGATGCTGCATTGGTCCAGGAGGAATATTCCCACCTTGTGGAACAGCATAAGATATTGGGCCTCCTGGGGGTAGCTGTTGTGGGGCTAAAGGCTGTGAAGTGGGTGGCTGAGACTGAGGCTGCATAGGCGCCACAGACTGATTGGAAACCATAGGAACACCTCCTGGAAAACTCAAAGGTGCAGAGCTAGGAGGAATGGTTGCCTGGGGTTTGTAGATATTGTGAGGGAGTGCTGGAAGACATGATTGGGGCAGGATTTGAGGATGAGGGTGGGTTTGGTGTTGTGAAGGAGTGCTAGGCTGCATTTGTATCTGTGATGAGAGAGGGCCATGGGGTACCTGAGGTTGAACAGGAACAGTAGCCCTCAGAGGGACTGCTGGGTACACTGGCTGTTGGTTGGGTTGATGAGTAGGAATTATCTGTGACTGGGGGCAGTGAGATGGTGGTTGGGATACTGAGGGCATTTGTGGATGAGAGGAAGGAGACATGTGAGTGGACGGGGCAAGCATTTGTGGCTGCTGGGGAGGAGGCATCTGTTTTGAGGCAGGAGGTATCTGCATATGAGATGCAGGACCTAAATGATGAGAGGATGGGGGTATCTGGGGGTGAGAAACATGGGGCAATTGATTGACTGGACGTGTTTGGGGCTGTGAAGCAGGGGGAATCTGTTGATTGACATGTGATAAGTGTGGCATTGACACAGAGGGCACTGGCTGGGAGGAAGGGGAAATTTGTTGATTAATGTGGGCTAAGTGTGGCATTGACATAGAGGGCACTGGTTGGGATGATGGAGGCATCTGTGGAGGTATGCCTGTACAGAGCATCTGGCCTGGGGTGACAGTGTTAACTTGTGGAGGTTGGGCCTTCGGAACAAATGAGACAGGGGGATAACCCTGATGGGGCTGCACATGGGTAGCTGGAGCTCCAAACTGTCCTTGGATTTGAGGTTGATGAAAGTTTGGTGGTCCTGGTTGTCTGACTTGGGCTATGTACTGTGGGAACTGAGGCTGAGTATGCTGTGGAGGCTGTGGCCCAGGCAAAGGTCTTGGCATTTGATGTTGAGTTGGTACAGGTGAGTAAAACGGCTGTGGTTGACTTTGACCACCCTGTTGAGCAAATACCTGCTGAGGTTGAGGCTGTGGATGAGGGGCTGGCATTGCCTGTGGAGGTTGGCTAATAGGAGCACCAGGTTGTTGCATGTACTGGACGTGGGGTGTCATCTGAGGTGGAGCTGCATACACCGATGACACTGGTGGCATTGGTTGGTGTTGGCCAGGATGAGGCATAATTGCCTGGGCAGATGCAGGACTGTAGCTAGGAATAGGTGTCTGTACACTATCCACTGTAGTGGTAGAAGGTCGGACTGGAGTGACTGGTGGGCTGGGTTGGTTCTGTGAAGATGGAGGGCAGTACCCAGACACAGATGGTGGTGGAAGAACCTGTGGGTTGGGCAGCCGTGGGAACTGTTGCTGTGCCAGTGGAGATCGGGGAAGACTGTGACTGAATCTCTGAGAAAGGGGAGGAGTTGGAAAACAGGAGATCTGAGCAAGAACTTCAGGAGGAGGTAAATTTGGAGGAAATCTGGGTTGTGTGTACAGTAAACCCGAGTTGGCTCCAGGCCAAGGCATAATAGAGCTAGCAGCGGCTCCCGAAAGCACAGCAGGGTGACCAGATCGTGGAATGGTAAGTTCAGGAGGCAGGCTGCGTAGCTCTTCTGGAAGATCTCCTCCAAGAGCTAGGATAGCAGCACTTAGCTCTGCCAGTTCAGGGTCATCTAAATTGGTGGGATCCACACTTTGGCCTGTCTTCGGGGGTGGCTTTGGGGCAGTGGGTCTTTGGGGCACCTTTTTTTTTAGCTCTCTGTGAAACGTTAAGCAGTTAAATTAAAAGAGAAGAAATTGGATAACACATTAAACATTATTTCTATTAAAACACAAACAAAAGAAGGAAAGAGGTTTGAGTTTCTGTACAAAGATAACAATAAAAAGATTGGTCATTAAACTCATAGTTACTTTTCCAGTATTGCTTGTCTCTCTTCCTTTCGGGCCTTGCAGACAGTTTTGGCTTTTTCCAAAAGGCGAGAGGCCTTTGTTTCCAAATCATCATAAAACTCTTTGCCCTCCAGAGATTTCTTCATTAGATCTTCATAGGCCTCATAGGAGGCCACAAGTATCTGAACAGTGCTGTTCCATCTAAAAAGGAAATAAGTATACTGATGATGCTACGTTTGCAAAAGGTAATGCATTTTTGTCAAGTAAATGTTTCTTCTTTGAGTCATACTTGTGTTCAGTTTCCGCCAGCCCCTTGCGGACAGTGGCATACTGTACATTAGCTTCTGTCAGTGCCTTTAAGATATTCTCTTGAGCTGTCAGGTTCTGATCAAGGTATAATTTCACCTGCTCATACTTCTTTAGCTGTTCCTTAAACAGTTTCTATGAGGGAAAAAGTAAGCAAAGATAAAACTATAATGCAGTGACAGATTTCTAATACAATCCATTAAAAAAAAATGTATGGCACAGTCATGTAAAGCTCAAACCTTCATGTCAGCACGCTCAGTTGTAACAAGAGAAGTAGTGATGTCATCCTGCTGAATGAGGTCTCTAAGCTGCTTTTCCAGGGAGCTTCGTTGTTCCCGCATTTCTTGCACTTTGCCCAAAATTCTCTTCATAGTCTGGAGACCTGCCATCTCATCTGAAAATGTCAAAAATGTTAATTCTCATAAATATACATAACATGATCTTTCATGATCAAGTCATAAAACACCTACCCTCACTAAGTTGAGGTCTTGGCAATGCCTCTCTAAGGGTGTCTAGTGGTCCACCAAGGAGTCTTAGATTGCTAATGTGGAGATTCATGGCCCGATGAAGTTCTGTGTTGGTAAAGCTAGCTTTCTCATGTGCTTCAAAGTACTTTTCCAGGTCTCTCCGCAGCTCAGCCAGGGCTGAGGGCCGTTCTGGTACAGCCTGCTTCCCAGCAGCCTCTTGTAAACTTTGCTCCTCTGCCTCATCCTCATCCAATACATCTCGAATCTCCCGCAGAGAGGCTTCTACATCGGTAAACACACCTGAGAGAACTGAGTGGAGAGGAAGAGGAATTAGAACCTTCTAATGTTTAGCTTTATTACTGGTAACATGAAAATATAATGAAAAAGAAGTGACGCAACTAACCCTGCATTGACTGAATTAAGTTTTTTACAGTGTCAGGTCTCACACTCAACGCAGCACATTTTTCCATCAGCACAGAAGGAAGGGTATTATACATCTCCATATTGTCTACTGATTCTGGGTCCAGACCAAGAGAATCCATGAACTGTCTGTGGGATATGACAACTGACACATTTAGATGCATACTATTATGCATTTGTACGAAATTTCTTTAAGCTGTTCTTACTCACTCTAATGTCTCATTCCTGCTGTCTATTTTTGCCATGACATTCCGTAGCAGCTTGGCCTTCTCTTCACTGTAAATTTGACAGAAAAAAGAAAAGTTGTAAATCACTTGATACTTAATTCCATATTGGAAAGCCCTTTAAGTTTAGCACATGGGGAACTGTCAATTATCAGACTGAGGAACTGTTAAATGGTGTGGGTGTGTGTATATATATATATATATATATAGATATATATGTACATATAGATAAAATTACAATTTTACAATAAAATACAATTAGTCAAACCTGTAAAGAGATGAAGCCTCGTGGGCAGACATGGGCACCAGCTTTGCAAAAATGTCTGGGCCAGTGACACTGGGGTCTGTTGGGTTTACAGGCAAGGCTTTCACCAGTGGGGCTCCTGTGATGGATCCAGAAATGCCTTAACTTCTAGAACAGTTTCAAACTTTTGACTTTTATGGGTTTTTTTTTTTTAATCACCAGCAAAGCTAATAGAAACATGCAGTTATTCTAGTTATGCCATATAATAAATGAATGACATCCCCATGAAGTTACACAGCACTATAACATACTGTTGGACAAAATACCTTTCACTGAGGTCAAGGTCTCCAGAGTTGGCACAGATTCATGGTAAATGAAGTCGTTGTCTTTTTTGGCAGAATTAAATCTAAAATTAAAAGTGAAGAATGAGTTTCCTGCAGCTTCCTGGAAAATTAATTAAGCCTTTCTGGTAAGTTAAGTATAACCATATCTGCTCACTTTCCCCCAATGACATCCATGGTAAATCTAAGGGCTTCCTGTACACTGTCTGGTTGACCCTTAGCCATCTTAATTGCCTCACCGAGTTTGTCTAGTGAGCTCTGAAGGTAAGCAACCTGTTGAAATATAAATAAAGTATTAGATTAAATTAAAAAGATTTCCAAAACACCTGGTTCTTTCTGGGTTCATTTCAAACTTATTTCAAAATCATCCTCTTCCTCAGCAAAATAATTAATGAACTTATTTTAAAATCATCTTCTTCCTCTTTCTATGTAAACGTTCTATTTTAAAATGGTTTCAGCTAGAGATAAAAACTACAAGAAACATTTGTCTACCTAATTTCTTTTACTCTATTTTATTTTTTTATTATTATATTTTTAAAGGACAAGAGGCTAAGATGAGGTTGAAACTAGTTCTCCATGCCAAAGAGCACAGATGGTCACTAACTGAAATTGAAGACAGAAAAACAGGCATGTTGTACCCTCTCTCCATACTTCTGCTGCTCTTCAGCCTGTCTCCCCATGTGCAACTGTTGAGAGAACAAAGATTTGTATTACTTGTTTAGAAACATTTAAAAAAAAAAAATCACATTTGACCAGCCTGCTCTGTAGTTAACCCAACCTCAGTTTGAATAGAAGACTCACATGAGCAATTGCAGCAAAGTAGTAAATCTTCATTTGCACCAATTTCTTCCAGTCTTTCTGTATCTTTCCTAACATTGAAGCTGTTTCCGAGTTCTCCAAAGCTCTGCATGCCTCTTTATAATAGTCCACCACCTGAAGACAAAAAAAAATCATTTCCAAACATATCTTACCATCATACTGCCACTATATGAGATATATATATATATAGCCATAAGCATGCTGAAATTTAACAACAAAACATAATCTTAAGATGAAATGTACTTGTAAATGGCAGAAAAAGTAAATAGGCACCTGAGCACTTATCCGAGCGACGAGAAAGCTCTTCCGGTTGTCCAACATAGACTTTTCCAACAGGCACTCTTGGGCCTGACCCTGGAAACAGCAATTGGTACTTTAGCCCCAAACTACAGAATGGCAAAAAAAGATATAAACAAGCACCCTTATGACAGCAGATGAGCGAAAGAGATCATACCAGCATGAGGTTGATGTTGAGATTGAGGATCTGGTGACTCATGTCCACACTGAAGTTGTGGCTGAAGTGATCTCTCAGGTAGGTGAATGCTCCAGCCGAGCACTGGAAATGTGTGCAAGATACTTTCATTCCCTAACAGTGATGAGAAACGTGAGAGTTAGTGGAGGTAAAAAATAACATCCACATAGCGCTTCAAACCAGATTTTTTGAATTTTATGAATTCTCACTTTTCACTCTTAGTCAGAGTATCACGTGACACACCCACAGACTTCTCACAATCTGTCGCTGACTGACCAATGCATATTGCTCAGAGAACTTAAAGCACTTTCTCAATCTGGTGTCATGTAAAACGGTGGCGAGGTAGCGTTGTACCACCACAAAATTATGTTCTATTACACTTGTTAGAATTTTACTATTGATATAATGTCTTTAAAGTTGGCATGAAATAGAAATTCACACTATTTTCCTAACGCTTTGCTTTGATCTTATTCAGAATGATTCATACATGCATATGCTTCATTTATTATTTGTGAAGAAGTGCAAAATAATTATTCTATTATATATTATATTAGAATTTCTCAGTCTAATGATATGAGTAGCTCATTTAGCAATTCCAAAATTATATGCACACTGTATTAAATCAATTGGTATTTAAATTTGGTTTACGTATGCTGTCTCTAATTTAGCTCACCTCTTCGGACACTCTGTTGTCCATGGCTCCCAACATTGAATGGAGTGCTCCTGCAACATGGGGAACATGACTTGAATCAGGAAACAAGCCTGGTTCTGAACAGTACCCTCTTCTCAGCAACACAGTAGTTATTTTTATCACAGACAATGCAGGCATTGACTAGAGGAATAATACATATCAGTCTAGTACTAACTCACCCAAATTATAAAGGATGCATGCCTGCTCATAGCAGATGTCCTCATGGGTCACTGTCTTCCCAGAAAATATCTCTGTCCTATATATTAAACAAGAAAAGTGTAAGAAGGCGGCAGCATTCGAGAGGGACATATGATGGCTGGGTTTTTGGCCTCACCAGGAGATAGGGACAGCAGCTTCCTGACTCAATCCCAAAGGAACACGGCTCTGAAGATAGTGCAGTTGCCCAAAGTACTTCCTCAAGGTACTGCAGCCCTCAAAGTCTCGTGTGACATTCACAGCACTCTAGAAAGCCAAGAAAATGCAGAGAATGTAGAAAATGCGTACCCATACACTTCACATTTACAGCTTGCTTAAGCACGGTGATTGAAATGTGATTTTCAGGGTAGAAATAAAATGAATAAAAGTAAACTGAATGCACTGTAAGACTCACCTGTCGCAGTTGCTCCAGTTTCTTTAACTGCTCATTATAATTGTCAGGATCTTCACCATAGTTCTTCAGTATGAACTGTGACAAAGCAAATAAAGGTTTATGCACAAAAAAATGATCTTTTTGGTCACTAACAATAGCCTAATAGTATACAAATAACAAACAATAATAATAAATGTCAATAGAATAACAATTAAAAACAAAATAAAAGCATATGTATATATATATATGCATTCTTACAAAAGAACTCAAACTCAAATCACTTGGCACTGAAAAATATTTAGGATTCATGATGGAACCTACAACAAAATATGGAAAAGCAGCTCTTGAACCTCTGATTCACTAAATTATAATAGTTTTGCCAATTCGTTTGCATGCTGCGCTGTCAACAATTATCATGTATAAACATAATCAACACAGTTTAACAATCTGAACCTGCTATTTCCCCTTTGGCCTAGTTTGTTAGGAATGGATTCGATAACTACCACGACGCAAGCTGATAAAAATTCCTGACTATTGTAAGGAAGTGAATGACAAGGAAGAATGATATTTAAAAATAAATATGAATATAAAACATTAATATAAACATTTAATTCACAACCACACAGTGCTTTTAAGTATCATCAGGAAGGGACACTGCTGTTATTGCAGAGGAAACAATAATCATTCCATTTACTCACCCTCATGTCTTTTAATACCCATATGACTCCGTCAGTGTAACTTAAAATGAGTGTTTTGTAAAGAAATGTCTGGTCACAAGTATCACGTGTTTAGTAAGATTTATTTTGATGTCTCCATACAGTTCTCACACAACGCTATACAGTAAAAAAAGAGGATACAGCACAAGAGTAGCCTTAATCATTTCTATCATGTTTCTTTTTTAAGAGTTAGACATCACCATGCATATATGAGAATACTTTAAACCATCTCCTTTTGTAGAAATCAAGACAAGATTTTAAACGACACCTTGTTAAATAAATAATGACAGACATTTTTGGTTGATGACACAAACTGTTTCTTTAAGAAAACACAGACTAGCTCACACAATAGCTAAAAACAAGGCCCTGAGCTAAATCCAGAGTTTTGGGGTAGATCACCTATACAGATCATGCCGTTTGGTTTATCTTTATTGCGTACAGGGGCATTGACAGTATTGTGTGTGTCGATCAGGCCTGTCTGGTCCCTCACCTGTTTGACAGTCGGGCTGAACTGAAACTCCCCAGCCTCCTTCAGATCCAGCCAGATCATCGGCATTCGCGGCACGGCTTCCATCGCAGCCGCCGGACCCCGCGCAGCCGCCTGAGGAACAACAGCGTTATAGCGATCACACGCCTGTTAAGATCCCAGCGGAAATATTATTTTCAGTTTTACAGCTCTAAACGAATGTGTCATGTCCCATTTACACCCATACAGGAAGCGATTGCAGCTTCCGGAAGTGACGACATGAGACGTGAACTCTGATTCAGGGAACTGTAGTTCAGCAAAAAAAATTGTATTAAGGAGGAATTGTTTAAATACATGAGTTAACCTTAATATCTTTCTCTGTGTACGTAAATCCACACGTTTAGCCTATATATTTTATATGTAAATGTCTTATTAGAGATATGTTTTTGTTTTCAAAGATGTTTGAAGTAAGCTACATTTTGCTATTTATAATTTATTTCTGTCACATTTACTCTTAGAAAGAAAGCAAAAACACAAAGAAAACCAACCAAGAAGAAAGAGAAGAAGCCCAGGATTCTCTTTACAGCACCCCTCAAGAAACCGTATATATATATATATATATATATATATATATATATTTATATGTCTATATGCATAAGCTATATACACCGCTACCCTTTTGAAAGGACTACCAGGCTTCTTAAACAACTTAACCAGCACATCTTCAACAGAAAAACCACGCTGGTTATGCTGAGTTAGTTCTTTTCAGCAGGGTAGGCATTAAATGGAACAAAATATGACAGTTGCAAGTAAAAGACATGTCCTGTTCATCTGTTTGCTGTTAGACTAATGCAAACCTTCCGGACCTACATGTACAGCAGGAAGATGAAGTGGAGTATTCATCCGTCAGCATTAAACCCAAAGAAATGTGAGCATTTAAGCTCTACATATAACTGTGATCAAATATTTCTCCATACGTACTGTAATATTTATTGCTTTACTTAATCTGACCAGTATAAAGGTGATGCATTAACACAATTCGTCATATTAAAAATAATATTTTTCTATCTTGACATAATATGAGTT
>JAUMHI010000018.1:1595983-1676128 GCA_032359435.1 Enteromius unitaeniatus
TTCTGAAGACAAGTTCATCCGAGTCACCAGCCTCAGAAATCGCAAGTTAACAGCAGCTCAGATCAGAGACCAGATAACCGGTTTGCGTTTAGTTAGACGATCATTTATTTTTCATCAGTACAATGACCCCAAACACACCTCCAGGCTGTGTAAGGGCTGTGAAGAGTGAAGACAACACCTCTGGGAACTCATTCAAGACTGTTGAAAAACCATTTCAGGTGACTACCTCTTGAAGCTCATCGAGAGAATGCCAAGAGTGTGCAAAGCAGTAACCAGAGCTCAGGGTGGCTATTTTAAAGAAACTAGAATATAAAAGATGATTTCTGTTATTTCACCTTTTTTTGTTAAGTACATAACTCCACATGCGCTCATTCATAGTTTTGATGCCTTCAGTGAGAATCTACCAGTGTAAATGGTCATGAAAATAAAGTTTTTCCAAACTTTTTACCAACTGTTGATTTCACATAGTTTCCAAGCTGTTAAAAAAATAAAAGATCACATATGCCATAAAAACATAAAAAACTGTTTTAATGTTAATGTTGTTTTGATTGTGTTCTGTGCTCTGGGTTACTGTGTGTCATGTGGAGATGCTATGTAGATTAAGGGGGATCCCTCCTGTGCGGAGTATGTGCATTGAGTTCCACTCTCCTAAGAGAAAAATAGGCCTCTCCATTGATCTTGTGTCTGTCTTGTTCTCAACGAGGCAAGGTTCACTGTGATCTACAGCAGTTGAACAAAGCATGAAGAAAAGCTTATGGATAGATTGAAAGAATATCTCTGCTTCCGGCTTCTAGTTCTATTCGTTCTGTTCTCTTTCATCTAGTTCATGTTTGCCATTGTGCTCCACGTAGGTTGACTTGCATCTGACAGAAACTCACTATAATCAAGATGAGACTCATTTTACTTTGATCTTCTGTCTGTAGTGCAAGTCTACTGCTTTACTGTTACATAAGGTTTCTGTGCAAAATCTGTAAATTACGCTTATTATTATATAATATATTGTATTTATTCTAATATGTTTTTTAAATAAACAATGTTAAGACTAGGTAATTTACAATATGGTAAGATAATGAGAATTATTGTTTTTCCTTTGCAATAATGAGAATTTGAGTGGGAATTGTCACAATGCAAAAAAATATAATTATTCTATCGACTGGCAGATTTAAAAAAAACAAAAACAAATATGCTGGAGCTGAATTGATAGTCTGTGACTGTATTCAAGATGCTCTATAAAAGCATAATGGGTGCAAATATGGAGCTGGCTCTGTGTGTTTACTAACTGTCTGGCATACCACCATGCAATTATTTGTGGAAATGTAGCCTTTGATATAGCAAAAAAATATTCTGTTATAAATTGATAAAAATTTCCTTTACATGACTCACTGCAGATCTCATTACCACCCACTCTCTTGGATAAATGTCATGTCTCCATACTAAGAGAGTGAAGCCACACACACAGAGAGAAAGAGGGTCTGGCTTCCTGTTAGAAACAGCTCTGGGTGGGAATCATTAGAGATGGGAAGCCTCTATTACACTCCAGCCATTTGCCCCTTCATGAAAACACACACACACACACACTTGCATGAAGAAAGTGATCTGATTGTCCTGGAGCACTTTGCACCTGAACGCTTGAGCGGTAACAGTGGGCTGGTAAAGATGGAGTTCTGCTCTCTGCTCTCCAGCAGTGTGGCTCAGATTTGTCCATGCCAGCCATCTCATCTCTTTAACCAGGTCGGTCCTCACCCCACCAGCTGCTCCCATGTCAAGATATCAAAGACACTGTTGAGAGCAGAAGTGTCGTGCCCAATCAAACTGAGAGATTGCAGTCCAAATCTGCTTAATGCAAAATAAATCAACTTCAGAAAAATAATGTGTTTGTTTGATAATGGAAAGACCATTAGTCACGTAACAGCCTTTTCTTAGACTTATACTGACACCAGGGTTATCAGCTTTAGCAACGTCTTGAATTTCAGGGACATTTCAGGGAAAAATGGTTAAAACTGGAAATGTACCTTTATGTTTCCTTTTCCTTTTCCTTTTCCTTTTCCCTTTCCTTTCCTTTCCTTTCCTTTCCTTTCCTTTCCTTTCCTTTCCTTTCCTTTCCTTTCACCACTGACTGTACATTCATTGTATGTTACATTTTTACATTTTAATTTTATAACATAAATGTTTCTTGTTTTCGGTAAATTATTAACACAAATAAATGATATACATTACTGTGCAAAAGTTTGGGGTCAGCATTATTTGGTAAAACTTTTAAGGGAAGTTTTTGTGTGCACCAAGCCATTTTTTAATCAATTTCAAAATGTATTATTGTTTAAAACTGAATTTTCAGCAGCCATTACTGTAATCTTCAGTGTCACATGATACTTTAGGAATAACTCTAATATGCCGACTTGGTATCATTATCACTATTTGACCACTATCACTATTAGAGAGGGTTTCTCTACTTAACACTTTGGAATTCTCTGATGAATAGATAGCACTGTCTCTGAAGAAATCTTTTTGGGTCCCACTTTTCTAGAGATCACACTCTGGTACCCTTAGTTGCCTGATGTATTTGCTCCAAAACTTTCAATATATTTCATTTGAGATCCATGACATTGTGATAAATGAAAAACACTCTTTTTGTGTGTGTGTGAAATGAAGGCAAGACTGGCAGAGAGGTTTTCATTTCTTCTGTTCATGCTACACTGCTTATTTTAAAATTCATTTCTCAATTAAACCTTTGCACTCATGAAAAGCATTGATAAAAGCTTTTTGAAAGCATTCGAGGAGGCTTTTTGAGTGATGATGGTCATAACCGTAGATAAATATATTAGGGGGCCAACAAATTAGCCAGTCCCATTTACTCTCATAATGCGAATCATCCCTTGCTTGGATGTGTGGCGAGCCGCACTTACATTGAGCAAACACTTCCCTCGGGCAGTGAGCAGAAAGGCTTATCCAAAGACATTTCAAATGAACTGCTAGGCCCGCAGTATATCCACACAGTGTGCTAATCTGACTCATGCCTGTCACTGCGCTACCGAAGACTTTCCTAATGGAACTCACTCTCTTGAGACATTGACAAATGTCTGTTGTTATTGAAATGAGTGTTCCTGAGTTCAGCTATGTGTTCAAACTGAGCTCCGCTTCAGCCGTATCATCAGTGGGATTGATTATTCTCTTGGTGGCACTTGTTGAAAACAGAGAGATCCTTAAATATGCTGCATGTTTATATGCTCATTCTAATTCCATTACTGTACGTTTAAGGAGTAGTTTAACCAAAAGAAATGCTCACATATTGTTTCAAACTTTCTCTCCATCATAGCTTTGAATCTCATTTGCTTAGCATTCAAACTCAGCAGGTCAGTGTCTTGTAAAATGAAAAATGTTTATAAGAAACAAATGCATCATTACAGCAGTTTAACATTAGAAGGATATCTCTGGCCAAAATTCAAGCCCATTATTCATAATCATAACCATCAGCCCTCCATAAAAGCAGGGTTCCAAAACGGCAACCCAGCCACAACACATTCAAAACAAATACAAACTTCAAACATTCAAGACAAATCCCATCCTCTTATTTCAAAGAGAATTAAAGTTACTTAACACCAGTGACCACTGTTCAAACCCTTAATGTTTCCCATTTCCACTTCTGGCTCAGCAACCGGTGCACATAGGATGCAATTTAAGAACACAAAGAGGACTAAACAATTACGCCAAAGGTGACCTAAAGAGCGCATCCGCGATCACATTATCCACTCCATTTACATAGCGAACGTCCAGGCAGTAAGACTGCAAAAACAGTAACCACTGAATCAGTCTTTTATTCCACCACTACAACGAATTTAAAAAGACCAACACCGGATATAAATATAAAAAAATAAAAAATAATTACAATTACAAACATAAATAAACTCAAATGTCAGCATAAAACAAAAATGAGGGAGTACTCCGGGGCCAGATGTCCTCCATCTCTACATAGACTGCAGACCCGTCCCAATAAAACACAACAAAAACATAGGTATGCAGGCCATCACAGTAGGATTTAATCATTATAGAATATACATTTTTGGATGAACTATCTTTTTAATTGACACTCTGATTATTTTTAATTGTCTTTGATCATTAGGAGTGGGGTCTCTTTCTCTCTTGCTCTCTCTCACGCTCCCTACAGAGGTCTCGGGAGACTCCGGGCATCGTGACTAGTGCTGCCTGTGTGTGTGTGTGTGTGAGGAGGAAAATGTGGGTTTGTCTGAAGTGTAAATAGGTGCCCAAAGACTTACATTCTTAAAGACAACTCCACAATCCACTAATGCAAACAGAGAAAGATCAGAGAAAATGTACACATAGGAAACCAGAGAAAAACACCACAGTATACCTCCTTTGAAGTATCTTTTTGGGCACAAAGACAGTTTATTTAATCTACTTCTTGTCTGCTCTTTGTAGCCAGGACTCCCAGTGCTTCATGCAAAAGAAATGGATTTTCATTTATAACATTTTGTGCCTTTTTAACATCTCTTTGCTCCACAGGACAAAGATTTGGACTGTAAGTTGAAAGAGTTGAAACACACAAGCCGGACTTTATCAGAGCCTCAGGTCTGCGAATGGCTCTGTCAGCTGCTGTTGGGAGTACATTATATACATCAGAGGTGAGCCGAGAATACTGCTCCTCGTTTTTACAGTGAATAATTCATAACTGACCTATTTTCTGTTTTTACATTCAAACTCTTTTATGGTTGGCCCTTACATTAAAGTTTGCACTTTGCAAGACAAATATACCCACAACGGAATAACACTTTTCTAAATCCTTGCTTCTCGCAGCTTCTGTTACTATTGATTCTTGTTTGTCTTGCTTAAACAGGAGAATACTTCACAGAGATCTAAAGGCCAAAAATATATTTCTAAGGAAGAATATTGTTAAGATAGGTAAGCTCTGCTTCACAGCCCAAAGGGTGCTTGATGTGTGTTTGATGTTCCGGCAATGCTTTCAAAGGCGACTTTTAATGGCACCAAAAGCCCAAACACCATCCATTTGGTAAAACAGGCCATTTTTTATGACAGTTAAGACACTCATCTACACAGAAACAAGATCATTAAAAAAAGTGTACAAGTGTCAGCTACCTCAGTTTTGATTGAACAAAAGAAAAGCCAGACGAGCATTGCTTTTAAACATTATTTGCAGTTCTAGTACATTGATGCACACCAAAAATTTCTTGTCATATTTTTTGTTATGAATTTGTCAGCATAAAGTCATGTTTAGCTCATTTTAGTTTGGAATGATGGATTCTTGCGGTCTTGAAGTATGAGATTCTTTTGTACAGCAGACTCACTTGAACACTAATCTGTGCATTTGTGTTGCTTTATGTCAGTTTGCGCCTTAGCCTGCCAAAATTAAAGTATTTGCTTCAAACTAATTCCCTGGTCACATTGGGAAAAAAATGAGACGTTGAGAAAACTCATAATATCATGTCAGCATTATGCAAGATATTTTCAAGTTCTAGCCAAAGTGTTAGGTTTCACGTTATCAAAAATAATGCATTGAAATGGAGTTGTGGTTCTTCCTGCAGCTTTAATTTGCACATTCCCTAAATGTTAAATGACACATTTCTCTAATAAATTTGTGTCACAGCAACCACAGATCTCTTGTTCAGCAGATGTTTAATTAGCAACACAGGAAGCTTAGTCTTTATCATTACAATTTAAATGACTGCTTGGCTCTGAAGGAGACAACATATTGCAAGGCTTTTGAGAACACAACTTGCAGTCTAAAGATGTTTCCTTACTTTTTTTTATCAAGGAGACACACATACGTACACTCTCCAGAAATGCATAAACCTCAAGAGCTTTGACGATTAACAAACATATCAATGATGAATGCTGAACATCTACACAACAAATTGTAATGACAAAATAACTTCAGAAAAATAAAACCATAACAAGGGAAACAATAAAATATAATAACAGTAAAATTATAATTTATGCTTTAAAGCATAAATTATTTACTAATCTGCAGCATTACCCACAAGGTTATAAGCCCATTATAGGTTTGTTTGTAAGTACATTTTTCTTTATTGCATTTTTTTTAGTTTTGGCTGATAGAACTGTTTCATTCTTCATTTAAAGGTGACTTTGGTGTATCCTGTTTGCTGATGGGGTCATGTGACCTCGCGACTACCTTCACAGGCACTCCATACTATATGAGCCCTGAAGCCCTCAGTCACCGAGGATATGACTCCAAATCCGACATCTGGTATTAAAAACTAAACCATTAAATCATTTCAGTTTAATCTTAATCAACCATGTCTTTGTAGTTTTGCGTTATATTGTATTATATTTGCTGTAGGAAAACTTAATCAAATGTTTAGACACACTTCACTGAATCAATGTTTTTGTGGTTCTTGTATTCTTTTGATCTAATTCTAAAAAATTCTTGTTGAAATAATTTGTGTTGACAATATTCATAGACAAAAATGGCCATTTGCATAATCCTCATACAAAGTAAAAATGATTTTTCTGGAAGTTAAAGATTTTTTAAATAAAAAAAAAATATTGTAGTTTGTTTTATAAGAAAATTCACAGATTTCACATTTAATTCACGTTACTTGCATTTTTTATTATTAGTATTATTATTATCTGTGAAATTGGTGTTATTTATTTTTATTTTTTATTAGTATTCTAAACTATGAAAAATGAAAAATAAAAGAACAAATTGGATGCATGCAAACATTTGACTGATGATGTATCTTCCAGCAGTTTTGCTTATTATCAAGTAATTAGCAAAGTTATTCCATTATTAAATCAAAACTTATAATCTTTAAAAACAACCAGTTGCAAGTAATGAGGTATTGTGTTTAATTGCTGTCGAATGGATGTTTTGAGAAATTTGTGTGGTCTGGCAATCCATGAAAGCTCATTACGTCAATGTTTTTTAGTCATTTTAGCAAGAAATTTACTGAAAGATGCAATCAGGTGTAGTTGAAAGTGCAGGTGAAAAACAGCAAGCATAATTAGCATCAATTCTGATATCTCCAGTTGCTCATTTAGCTGTAACAATCTCTATCTGAGCTGTGTGTGTGTGTGTATGTGTAGTAGAGTGGAATATAAATTCACGGCATGAGACACCAAAGCGAGGTTCCCCACTTAAAGATCTTCACTAGACAGCCCCTTAACACCACCAGAGCTCTGTCCTCTCCTCCTCCTCCACTTACAGCATGTGCCTAGAAAGATATATGAAGGGAGGGAACATGGGGAAACAAGATCCACTGGGAAACAGTGAGATAACAGCATATTAGTGAAGTAGAAAAACTGAGGGGGAAAATGACCAGAAAACAATAAGATAGAATGAAGGACAAAGAGAGAAGACAATCTCATTTGCCAAACAGCTACCGGCACTAGCTGCTAATTTAAGGGTCATTCTTTTCCTCATGCAATCACCTCCTTGTGTATGTGCAGCCGAGAGCTGAGGGTCTCTGTTCAGTCTCATAAAACAGCCAACTGGGAATTGGACTCTTCACAATGTGGTCTTGAGTTTCTAAGAACACAAGCACCAGGCACGCTGGAGGAAAGGGTTCACTGTGCTGCTTAACAGAGATAGAGAGCAAAAGGAAGAGCTTACACAATTTTTTTTTTTTTTTAATATTTTAAATATGTATTTTAAAATAGTCAAGAGATTATTATTTTCTAATTCTTTAATTGTTTTACTATAATTCTTATTGCAAATTGTATCAGAGTTCGGATTCATGCAGTTCTTAATTAGGCAACAAAAAAAACCCACTTTCATAGCAATCAAATGAGCCGAACAGTGATTTATTAAATTTACATTTATTCATGTAATTGTATTATTCTTTTTAAGATTGTTTATATTTTAATTGTAAAATATTTGTTTAAAATTATAATTTACCTTTAAATCATATATAATTTTACCTATATTTTTTTTCTTTTATATTGTTTTATTCTCCTCCCAACCTTTCTGCTAAGATCTTTAAGTTCCAGGACTAAAATTACAATGGCTGGTTATATTAAAGAAAGCCTCAGCATATATGCATTTTCTTTTTACACTCATGGTCCTCGGCCAAAAATGACTGAGCAATAGACAATAAATGGGAAATGGACAAAAACACACCATTTCAGAGAATAATTATATACACAATCCACAGATCAACCACTAAACTGAAAACAACTACACAATGAAGGGATGACACTATAAAACATAAAGAGTGTGATATAGACATATCCAATCAAACACAAATGCACACACACATATGTTGGTTTTTGTGACTCTTCTTATAGGCGAAATGGTTTTACACGTATGTCTGTAAAACAGAGGAAAGGTATGACAATGTGAAGTCCATTCAATAATTCAATCATAATGCAGAAAAAGCTCACAGCAGTAAAAGGGTGACACACATTTGTTTTTTGTGAAAAGTGGGGATATTCTATAAGTGTAATGGTTTTTATACTGTACAAACTATTGCCATACACCAACCCTACACCTAAACCTACCCATCACAGGAAAATAAAATTCTACACCCTTGTAAATCAGTTATCATTTCACATTGATTTTAGGAATACATTTTGGATAGGGTTAGGTTTAGGGGTAAGGATTTGGATAAGTCTATATGTTGATCCAGGATCATGTCTTACTTGGTAAAATTACTGCGACCTGGGTTTATCAATGCACTTCAAAACAGACATGTTGCTTTGCACTGTTCTGAGTGTTTTTATTCATTTCTTTTGTGGATAAATACATTTTGTGGATATTTTGTGACAATATGTTCCTGAAGGCCATGCATTATTTCCTTCACTATTTTGTTTTTCTCATAAATGAATGTCTCTCTACCCATTTTCCCCAAATCTCTCAGACAGGTGCCAATTTGTCATTTTGCTTTCCTGGAGCTCTTGTCCTCTTTTCATCCAATCCCACAACCCTTGAACGTTAGTGGAATGTTGTCAAACTCTCTCTGTCTCTCCCACACACACACACACACACACACACACACAAATTAACTGTAGCAGATTACATTTTGAGAGTAGAACAAAAGTTACATATCCACAGTGCAAAAGACATATTGTCTCTCTCTTCATGAATTAGTTTTCACATGTCGCGTTGCATCACACCTTGCAAACATAACATCATGTCTGCATTTGTGATCAGAGAAATGAAACACAACAAGCACTACCCTTCATTGCTCAAAACTCACATTTGAATAGTAAGTAGCAGGTTCTTTTAATAAGAAAACATAACTTACTTAAAAGCTCCAGACTGTCCTTACAGAGGTAGGATTGTCTCTTTGCACAGCCAGCATAGGAATCAGTCATCCGTTAATGTGCTGAACACTCTATAATATTATGTTCTAATGTTGAACTGTCCTGGAACAATGTTTTGAATACAACTTAACCACTGATTTCTAGTTGTGTCCTCTTTTGGAAGCACAAAGAAAGTAGTTTCACTTTCACAACGACACTCCGCCTCATTTCTTTGTGTAAAGATTTGGGCAGTGTTTGAAAATAAACCTACACTGTGATGTAGAAAAGTAAGGGCATGTTTAACCAAGCCGTTTAGGGGGGTGTGGACAAGTCATAACTATTATTTTTAAGTATTTCTTCTGTATTTGTTCCACTGGTGCAGGTCTTTAGGCTGTATCCTCTATGAGATGTGCTGTCTAGTGCATGCTTTTGAGGGGCAGAACTTCTTGGCCGTGGTGATGAAGATTGTAGAGGGACCTATTCCATCCCTGCCAGAAACATACTCACGGCAGCTCAACTCTCTAATGCAAAGGTACCAGAAACAGATGCTGCCCTGCTCCAGGCACAAATCAGGCCCATGTCAACCCACGCCGTCAGACTATATCTGTCCATCTGCCAGCTGTGGATGAGTAGATAGACACAAATCATTGGCTTGCTTGATTCAGCCGTTTTTCAAAGCAGATTATGCAAAATCCAAGCAGGTTTAGAAGCATTCAGCTAAAACTATCAGCATTTCATGAGGTCTTAAACATAATTCTCTCTCTCTCCCTGTTCTTGTGGTGCCAGCATGTTAGAAAAGGATTCTTCACGCAGGATCTCGGCAGCAGATGCGCTGAGGAGCGTGTTCATTGAGGAGAGCTTGCAGGTGAGGAGATGCCATTGATCAGATCAGATGGACGGGAGGGCATCCGACCAGCTGTTCTGAGTGTCTGCATCAAAGGTTAATGGGAAGGGCCATAATGCACCAGGAAGACTTTGATTGCTGGCCAAGCTCAATCGGTTTCTAAAAGTCTGTTATGCACACTCATCACATTATCGATTCGCCATCACATTTGACTCACCCTGTCCGTAACCTTTTCAGATTGTACTTTTGAAATGTCAGTGATTGGCGTTGTTGCCGCTTGGTGATTGTATTGATTGTGGCTTGCTGTAGTTGACCTTGTTCCCTGGAATATATGAATGCTTATGTATCTCTCAAACAATAGATCATTCTGTAAATGTATGAAAGTTCAGAATGTTTCAGCAAACATTTCTTTACCCTTTTTTGGACAGGACCATTTTCTTTGAGAGGCTTACAAAAAATTGTTTTTCACAGATTTCAATTCGGTCCAATTTTCTCAAACAACCTCTGTAAAAAAAAAAAAACAGACCAAAGCTCAACAATAAAGATGTTTTTTCTTTATACCTTGCAAACTTAAATGTTGAAGATCGAGATAGATTTCTAGTATAATGTTATCTAGCTGGTTAACATTGATGATTTTTTTTTTAATTGAAATTGGAAAAGATATATGTATACCTTTTTATATATAACCTTTTTAGTATTCCAACAGAAACTTATCTATTTGTGGAGTTACATTGTAGCTGCATGATTAACAACTTGTTACATATTTTAGTATTGAAAAAAGAAAGATTATGTATTTTAAAAAAGATAAATATTAATACTTCTATCAGCATTTTTTTTTTTTTATTACTGACAATAAAATAAAACTGACATCTGGTAAAAATGTCAACAGCACCTTTAGAAACATATTTACTGAGAAAAATGGTGACACATTCAATACTTATTTTACCCACTGTATATATATATTAATACTAGTGCTAGTGCAAATGTTGGCAGGGAAGGTTAAAAGTTTTTTCTGCAGAAAAGTCCTATTATTGCTGAGCCCTAAAGCAGCTTTTAGAAATATAAGCATTATATATTTTTTCCCACAGTGCTTCTCCTCCTGTATTTTTGCCTTTGTCAATTAGCATAACAAAAGCAGAACTTCTTGTTGCGCTGCCTGGTGCGAATTCATTATGGATCCAGGCCCTTTTCTAACTTTCTATGTGAAATAACAGTTGGTGGTTGAAGTACTGCTGGCACCCTATCGAACATAAAATAAAGGGAAATCAAGCGAATCAGATCACAAACTGTGTCAGAAATAATCCTTAATGGATTCTTCTCTTAATTATAACACAATGCATAATTGCATCAAATCCAGTATATAAGATGTAAACATGACCTCACTAACACCCACATCCAGCCAAGAAGTCTTGTTAATAACTGCAACCCAAAGATCATGTAAAAATCTAATCTAATGAGTGCTTAACTTCCTAGAGCTACCATACATGTCATTTGTATTTTTCATTACATAAAGAATTATGAAACCATCCCACTGTGAAAATATAATTGCACTATAGGCATTTTTTATCATGGTGTGTACTCGTAATGGCCCTGTGCATTGATTTTTTTATAGCCTTGTTTAATGCATCTCCGTTACAGTATTTGCAGTTATAGCACCCTTTCATCACTTGCAGACCTATTGACTTGTTTACAAATCAGGGCGTTTAGTAATATATGTCTGCCTTTGGAAACTAGTGATCCCCTAACCCCCATCTTAAACATCTCCTGGTGGGATGTGTCTCTTCCACTGGCTATTACACCATCACCATCTCAGAAACATGTAATCAGAGAAGGAAAGGGCATCTAAACAACAACTCCATACACAATACTCTCTGATGGCTTTTCCCTCCTCAGTTGTTGTGTACAGTTTCAAGTCTTTCTTCTGCCTCTGTAATTTGCGCCTTACAAATGTCTCGTTTTGTTCTTTAAATGTGCTCGTTACTTATCTTCCCTGCGGATAATATCAGTCTTTCTCTCCCCCTTTTCCCCCCTTTGCTGTGATTGAAAAGTTCTGATATACTCTGGAGTTTGTGCGACAGTTTATACTGATTGAAAACTAGCTTTGTTGCTGCTGTTTTGCCTCTTGTTTTTGCAGCTCTCGAAACACTAGCTTTTACAAGGCCTTAGAGAACAGCTTTAACAGATTTTTCATCTCTTTTGTTATTTTTCTCCCTGCAGAGCATGAAACACAAGTTTTTTAACCTGACGCTGCGAGACAAGTCGATGGGGGGAGAGAGAGATGTGCCGCAGATCCTGAGAGCACTGTAAGTTGTGGATTCAGAGAGAGATACTTTACAGGCAGTCGCACTTCTCTGTTCCTGCAGTGACACTGTCAGCTGAGAAATGCATGACGCTATCTACACCAGGGATTTCTGGGAACAGGGCTGTTTTTTTTTTTGTCATTTTCACAGTGCCTTGTTGGGGGGGACCTAAAAATATGTATGTAGCTCTGTTGCTGTGTACCCAGCATATGGAACATGTTGATCAGGTGGCAGGCTATGAGCAGCAGACTTTCATTAATTCAATGTTCGCTTTCCATGCTAATTAAAATGTTGTCACCAAAGCATGTGCCAATCATAATTAGCTATGTCCTAGTGAAAATCTATGTTGAAGCTAAAAGTGCATAGTGAGATCTGCCAAGTGCAGTTTGTTGGTTCTTGAGTAACATTTTTAATGTTAGAAAACGTTGCTATTTTACGTAAATGTCAAACTTTTTATTCATCAAAGAATCCTGGAAAACAAAAAGCAATATATTGTAAATACAAAAATAGTAAGTGACAGTTGTTTTCAGTTTTTTTTATAATACTTTACTATAAAAAATGTTTCTGGAGTTCAGCATAATAGAATGATTTCTGAAAGATCACGTTACGCTGAAGACTGGAGTAAAAAAAAATCAGGAAAATTCATGCATATATCTCAGTAAGCTGTGATATATGTATGAGGATATATGCAGCATTGATTTGAACTGAGAAATCTGACTGAACCTTTTGCTCATTAGCTCGTTCAAACACCATTCTAATATGCTTGGTGTTCAAAGACTGCACACAAAGCATCTGAAGCCTTCTCACACAAGTTCTCATGAATAACCTAATGATATATTTTTCCTTGTTGGGGTTCTACTTGTTTTATTTATTTTTTTGTTGGATTAAATCTTAACTTCAAATAAAATGCCCTATTTCTTTTGAGATTTTTATGAATTGTAAATACACTATGTGGACACGCATTCTCTTTTTCTTATTCCTTTTTCACATTTTTGTATAATAGCAAAGTAATATATGCTGACTAATAAACCCCACTGGCAGATTCATGAACATCAACAACTTCATCACATCAGCTCTTATCACACAGTTCAAACAAGGTCTGTAAAGCAAAGGAGTAGTCATTAGTCATTTTAATAAATGTGGGCCTTGAACCCCACAGGCAGAAGAAGGTACATCTGCAGACACTGCGGGAGAGATCAGAGGTGCAGAAAATGAGCCCGAGAGAACGCATGCGGCTCCGGAAACTCCAAGCAGCAGATGAGAAAGCAAGAAAGCTGAAGTGAGTGACGTTCATTGCGCTGACCGTGTCACACTGAATGTTAATCAAATGTGACTCGCAGTTCATATTCCGTAAAGTTAGCGCGAGTGTCAAGGCTTTTTTGTTTTCACGGTGCAAGGATTTTTGGCAGCGTGTCTCACGTCAGCTCAAATTTTTTTCTATTGCACTGATAGAATAGGACCAGTCATTGTTAGCTCATTACACTATATTATTCTGCCATTATTTATATATATACAGTATACACAGTACAGGCCAAAAGTTTGGACACACCTTCTCATTCAATGTGTTTTCTCCTTCAAAACTATTGGAAAAACATTTCAGGTGACTACCTCTTGAAGCTCATCGAGAGAATGCTAAGAGTGTGCAAAGCAGTAATCAGAGCAAAGGATGGCTATTTTAAAGAAACTAGAATATAAAAGATGAACTGGAACTTGAACTGCACCTGAAAATGCTATGGGAACGCCTCCAGCGTGACCACGCTCTGAAACTGCTATGCACCCCTCGGGTGACGTCACCGACCAGGAAGTATAAGAGCACGTGAGAATCAGTGCACGCCAGCCTCATTCATTCAGCAGTGCTCTTTATGTGACTGTCAGTGTGCTTTTAATTCAGACACTAGTTAGTTTTTTAAAAATAACATGTCTGGAAAGACACACGCATCAGGTTGTGTTGTATGTTAGGGAAATGCGGCTGCTCTCGAGGGAGCTGCTCGCATTGTATGCAGCCCTGTGGTGATGGTGTCTGCATTCATGGGGTTCGAAAGTGTGTCTCACGGGCTGGCCGCATTGTCGCAGAGGCGGAGCGGCGGTAGCACTCGTGGGGCTCACAAATTGATCTTATGGAAGGAATTGAGATGGGTGACCCCCTTTCTCATGCCCAACCAGACAGATCTAGAAGCATCTCTCTGGGTAATGAAGCACCGCTGATCACGGTTACTTCTCCCCGGGGAGAGCAGTCTACACACCGTTCATCCTCTTTCAAGGAGTTGGATGTAGTTAGTGTAGATTGCAATCTACGGTCAAAAAACGGTCAATATCCTGTTGGTACAGTGGCAGATTCTTTGACCCGAGTTCGATCCCCGCCTTTGCAGGGCAAAGTAGATATCCTGTCCTTACAAAAGGATCTCAGGAGATCCTCTGATCTCAGGAGTTCTGGAAAGAGTCCGCCAAGACATGGTCAGTTTACTGCTAGTGGCCCTGTGTTGGCCAGGGCGGATATGGTTCTCGGACCTGGTGTCTCTCCTCGACGGCTCCCCTTGGTAGGGGGGAGCCTCTCAAGCAAGGGGGGCGGTATTTTACCCTCGCCTGGAGACGTTGAGACTATCGAGGTTGTTTAAACCATACTACAATCCAGAGCTCCTTCGAGGAATTTCCTCCGAGGAAATTGTATGCGCTGAAGTGGAGACTCTTCACTTCATGGTGTAATAGTCAGCATCAAGACCCAGTTAACTGCTCGATTAGCGTGGTTCTGGAGTTTCTGCAGACTAGACTGTCCATAGGGTTAGCTCACTCCACAGTTAAGGTGTATGTGGTGGCAATTTTGGCTTTCCACTCCCTTAGTGATGGTCGTTCAGTGGGTAGAGATCCATTAGTGGTACGTTTCCTTTGTGGAGTATTGAGGCTGAGGCCTCCAATACGCTCCCGAGTTCCTACTTGGGACCTGGCATTGGTACTCAGGGCCCTCTCTCAAGCCCCTTTTTGAACCTTTAGAGCAAGTCTCTGATCGTTTCCTTACCTTTAAGACTGCGGTCTTATTGGCACTGGCTTCATTAAAGAGAATAGGGGACCTTAAGGCCCTGTCTATGGCCTCTTCAGGTGTGGACTTTTGCCTGGTTTGGCTAAAGTCTTCCTTTATAAAAATTTTTATATATCCATAATATTGCTTTCTCCTGTCAGAACATGAATCAGGAGAAAAATATGTGCAGATCAAGCCCTGTTTACAAGTGAAAACGGTTCTAAAGAGATTTATTTAAGTGAATTATAATGTGAGGGGCAATTGGGAAAGCTATGTTGTATATAAGAGCTCTTATATATATATATATATGAGTGGTATTTGGCTAAAGACAGATTAAAGTTAAGCATGTCTTGGTGATAGATGTGTTTCTTACAGCATTTTACTTCAAAAGACATAAACAAGATGGATTTGAGTCATGTGAATTAATTTGGAATTATTGTGATGCTTTTATCAGCTGTTTTAACTCTTATTCTGACAGCACCCATTCTCTCCAAATAATGCACTGGTGATGTAATGCTATACTTCTTCAGATCCTATACTCATGGTTTGTGTGAAGCCTAAACCTACACTCTTAAACATAAAGGTGAAGAACCATTTTTGTCTAAATGGTTCGATGACGAACCTTTAACATTTGACGAACCTTTTTGTTTCACAAAAGCTTATTTTGGTAAAAAAGGGTTCTTCAGATTATTAGAAGGTAATAAAGAGTTGGTTCTTTAAAGAACCTTTGACCAAATGGTTCTTTTTGGAACCAAAAATGGTTCTTCTATGGGACCGCTGTGAAGAACTTTTTGAAGCACCATTATTTTAAAGAGTGTAAATGCGATTTTTGTCTTACTCTAGGCAAATTGTGGAGGAAAAATATCAAGAAAACCACCTGCGAATGCAAGAATACAAGTCCAAAAATTTCCAGAAAGTTAGTGTGGATGTTTTACAGGTATGTTCCTAATTTTCATCCCATAATTTTATGCGTTTTCATGACATTGTAGCATTTTTTTGATGATAGAAATGGAAGATACAGCTGTAGTTTTTTTGTGTCTTTCCAAAGGTGAAAACCGAAGAAGTAGTTAACCAGACTCAAATGATTCCAAGTGAGACACCAAACAGATACTCCAAACTGACAGAAAGCATTTCTCAGAACTCTGATAAGATGTGCAAGTCTGTGTCAAAAGACCATGGTGAGTGGTATTTATAACTGAAGGTCAGATGGGATAAATTGTAGGTCTGGATTGACACACCTTGGCTGACTAAATCCACAACCCAGGGTTAAAAGCAAGGCTTAACCCTCTTTCAGAATTATAAGATTGAAACCTTGCATTTGTGAGGGTTAAAAAGTATCATTGGTCTATTAAAACCAGAATCCAGGGTTAAGTGTGGCACAAAAAGCCCTACAGTAACGCATTGTTTAATTAAACTTTCATAAAGTAGATTAATTAAATCATTTGAAACCTAGCTCCCCTGGTACGTTTCTCCTGCTTTTTAGAGTATTTTATGAAATGCGTGTCTGATGAAATTCTACCCATCTCTTCCAAATCAGAAAGTTTAACTTTCTGTCAGAAATGACTTTCTCTTTTTCTACATCTTCATTAAAATTCATTGTGTGCTTGGCGCTTCAGTGCCTCTTTCTCCATGGTTTAACAAACAACAGATCCCAGAACAGAGCGAGGTACCATGAGTATTCCATTCAATTTGAAAGTCAAATGATTCCTAGAAGTTTTAATGATTTTCCACCATAGATTTATCAGAGCAGAAGTTGCCTGCCTTTATGAACAAATGATTAGCTAAGTTAGAAATGGGTGGTTATTTTCATCCCTTTTTGAAGGCAGGACCTAAGACTTAAGCCTGTTGACGTTTTTCACAAATACGATGCTATTTCTAGATGTATCCAGATCCAGATCAGGGACAACCTACAATGGTGTTTTCTTATGAAAAATGACTATATGAGCTCCACTGTAAACACATTTTCTTGGAATATATTTAAAATGTGAAAAATAGATGCTAATCCTAACTTACATGTTGATATTCATTTCAATATTTATTCAGCAGGGATGCATTAAATCAAAATACTGTGAATGTATAATGTTACTTTAACTCAAATGATCCTTAAGCACCAAATGTAAAACCATAACAGTATAGAATAGTTTAGAATAGTGTAGAATTATTTGATAAATGTGCAATGAAAATCCAGCTTTGCTATCAGAGGAAGGAATTCGTTTTTTAAAATATATGAAAACAAAAACAAAAAAAGTGATTGTAATGGTACTAGTGTATATAAATAGTAAACTGTTTAGTATAAATTGTATTCACTACTGCATGTCACTTTTTGTTTTTAAGAACAGCTTAAATGTTATCCCACAAGCATGTAGACTGCATGTGGTTCAGCAGCTGGTGGCAATTGAAATGGAATAAATAAATGAGGTTAATTCATTTATGTTGTTATTTTGATTCCAGTTCCAGTTTGAAATAAGCATAGTAGCCTTTAAATTCTTGCTTGTGTCTAAAATGAAGTTTGAAATCAGTTTCTGTAGGTGTCATTGCCTGTTGAGTCATTAGCAGATGGGCAGTACGACAGATGCTTGAGGTTTCAGACACAGCCCTTGACACAAGTTGTTTTACAGTCAATGCAAAAAATGACTCAGGAACGTGAAGTTAGTTTTGGAAATAGTTCCATTTTAGCATTATTAGCTTGCCGATGCCACTTGCCATTCGGACATGTGTCCAAATATAGTTTTTTTAGGGCCACTGTATAAAATTACATTCGTGGTTTGTATTTAAGTTGGCATGTTTGTTTAGGATGACCTGTCATTTTCTGGTGCTCATTTGCATTAATCATATTGCTTAATAAAACAATTGGCTTAAGTTAATATTTGTGTGGAGGCCGATAACCAGATTTTTGACATGTCTGTAATTCTGCGTTGGCTGTGAATATGTGCACAGTCTGATCTGGCGTAATGTTGGTTTTCGGTGACTCATTCTTTTACCAGCGTCGTTATATGCATCAAGGGAAAGATAAGTTATGGCCAAAACGCCTCCTTAATCGGGTTTTGGTATCATGATGATAAATCTCAGAGACGTGTTTTCAGGAAGTCCTGAGAGGTTATCTATCAGTCCCCTTCTCTAATCACTTTAGATTCCTCTGTAAATTAGATGTTTTAAACGAGTGCAGAGCCACAGCTGTGCTTTTAGACGACTCCACACACGGTGTGATTTATCGATAGAGGACGCCGGGGGTGCAACCTCCCTGAATCTGAAATATTACTGTATTGTAAGTGGGAGCATTTGGGAAAGAGAAGCATGAGAAAAGCTCATGTGTAAGTGTGTGGATCTGTATTTGTTAAAAAAAATTAAATAAGTGATGTATTGCTGCTGGGTTTGGAATTAATGGAGTCAAATCTCTTGTCCTTAAATTTAGCTAATGTATTTATTATTTAGCATCCATAAAATGATTTAAGTTCTCTCAAAGGCAAAGAAAACTCAGTGAATGAATGATGCATAATTAATGGTAAAATGTGCATGTTTTGGATCGTTTACGTAGAGTCGCCCGGCAGAAACACTGAGCAGGTTAACCCTGCTACATCACAAATAAAGGTAAATGCTCTTCTGGGATGGAATATTTATTCAGACATCATTATTTTACTGCTCCTGTCATTTTGAGAGTTCATAGTTTCATATTAGCACGCTATTCAGGGACCCAGGCGGCCCTTTCTGGTGATCTTCTTGAGTTCTGGAGGTAAATAAACACGGTGTGATTCTTCTCATATCTGCAGTTAAACCATAATGACTACACTAGGGATTTCTGTGCCTTGGAAAGATGCCGTTCAAATGAAATAAAATCTGTCAGAAAGCACAATATGTGCAAACAGTACAACATCAGTAAAACATCAGTACTGTTATTATTAATTAGTAGTGTAGATTGAGTATATTGCATTAAATGAAACAACGATTTAATAAAGCAATAAGCCACAACAGGCCATGTGTATTACTATAAGAACTTTTTTGAACATTTGTGGCCTTTTTTTAAAATGTAAGATTATAATTCATCTGGTAAAGTTAGCTTCAGGCACTTGTAGGAAACCTTAACCCCAGGGCTTGGACTCAAAGTGCTTTTGTTGTTAAGTTAGAAATGGAGGGTTCTTTGAGAAATGTTAATTAGAATTAGTCTTGGATGACCCACGGTCCTGTATTTTAGAACAATCTGAAATTTGAGGTTTTGCCATAATATGTATTGCCAAAGATTCGACTTTTGTGTCTTGTATCTTGAAAAAATGGTACAATAAGTGGTAAGTCTGATATGTACTGTACATGGTACAAAAAAAAATACTTTTTCAACTTTTTACACCAGAGAGGTGTTATTTGATCAACAATACAGCAAAAACATATTGTGAAATATTATTACAATTTTAAATAACTGTTTTCTATTTTACTGATTTTTAAAATAATATATTCCAGTAATGGCAAAGTTTAGTTTTCACTATCATTACTCCAGCCTTCAGTGTGACATGATCCTCCAGAAATCATTGTAATATGCTAATCTGGAGCCATTATTATCAATCACCAATGCTGAAAACATGCGACCTAATATTTTTGTGGAAACTACAACCTTTTTTCTTAGAATAGAAAGTTTGAAGTCTTTAATAACAATGTAGAAGTCTTTACTGTTGCTTTTGATAAATTACAGCATTGCTGAATAAAAGTATTAAAACCCACTTTTAAATGATAGTGTCTATAAAGAAATACAAACTTCTTCATTCCCTGGCAAAGTTCACCTAAAGTTCCTTAAAATGTGCAGAAATACTCAGAGGCCACACGTTTTGTGATGAGGTTTTTGTGTAAAACAGACATAAGCAGAATCAATGAGGCAGGACTGAGGCCTGAACAAATGATCATATGAAATGACTGAGCTGAATCGCAGAAGCTTCCTGCACAGTGATGCAGTAGAATGCTCTTTCTGCTCTTTGTCATGACTAATCCTCTTTACTGGATAAAACAGAGCTGTAGTGTTTTAAATGTGCTCCCAGGGCTCTTTTCTTAAATTCTAAATTGCAGGTTGCACTTTCATTGGGCCTCAGCGATTTACTAGTTTAGACAGGACTTAAAAAAGAACATGGTGTGGTAGGACATAGCATCTCGGGTTATTACAGTAACTTACAATGAAAACATAACATATATAATTAGTTCTTGCTAGATAGTCCAGCTACATGATCAACCAGCAGGGGCTAACTGAACCATGCTAACCCTCCAAACCTTAACCTCTTGTTAATAAATTGCTTCTGTCCTTTCTGCACCTTAGTGGGAAAGTGCAAAAAGGACAGTGGTCTTAAGGAGGCTGTTCATGGGATGCAGGTATAAATGTATATGCTGACCCATTATTGTTCCCTTTCAAAACACCG
The DNA here is from genome assembly GCA_032359435.1 of Enteromius unitaeniatus. Lineage (NCBI taxonomy): Eukaryota > Metazoa > Chordata > Actinopteri > Cypriniformes > Cyprinidae > Enteromius > Enteromius unitaeniatus. The sequence continues at coordinate 1,616,765 of JAUMHI010000018.1, forward strand.
GACAGTTCTCAGGTGGAGAACTCTACAAAAGAAAATGAAACTGTTTAGATCAGAAATGCTTCAAAGTAAAGTAACACCCTCCTCTTACTCTTTCCATCTCTCCTACCATCTTTGTTTCTCCAGTTGTGAAGGTCCAGTCGCTGGCAGCTTTCAAATAGAATCAGAGACATAAAACTGTGTAATCATCTTGGCCGCAGGCCCAGGAATCCTTTTGTGTGTGTGAGTGATAGAGGTTGTCAGTGTTCATTTGTTCACATATGGGGTGTAGAGGTATTCTGTTGGTTTCTGGTTCAGAAACTGGCACAGAAACATACTCATTGTCTTAGTGTCATCGAGCCAAAAATGTGAAGTGTTAATCATATAGTTTCCTGTCTTATCAAAACATTGCTCAACACTTCAGAGTATTGGTTAAATCTTTGCTATTTTTTTAATCGTTTCAGCAATCCCTGAGGATCCTCAGGCGGCAGAGGCATTTTACTCAGTGGATGAGTTTGAGTCATGCTCGGAGGAAGATTCAGATGGAGAAGAAGACTCAGAGGATAATCTCCCTACAGACCTTTCCTGTCAGACATGTGGACAGGTGAGAAGAGATCCAGCGCCTGAGAGAAGCTCTTGTCAATCAGCTTGTGTGACTGTGTGATATTTACATTTAATGAAGATTTAACTCTCTGTGCTGCCTCAATCTTATGTACACTGTAATTAGAGTTTTCGTGTCAGTAAAGTGGAAAACTACATTTACAGTGTAAGGTATGCACTTTTCTTAAAGCTGTACACATTAAACTAAACATATACAGTGGGTACGGAAGTATTCAGACCCCCTGAAATTTTAGACTCTTTGTTATATTGCAGCCATTTGCTAAAATAATTTAAGTAGATTTTTTTTCCTCAATAATGTACACACAGCACCCCGTATTGATAGAAAAACACAGGATTGTTGACATTTTTGCAGATTTCTTAAAAAAAAAAACTGAAATAACATGGTCCTAAGTATTCCATGGTCTGAATGAAAATGCTAATTCATTCTTAGCCACTTGGTGCTGCTTTGTAACGTTAAAAGCTTACAAACACTGCTTTAAATGAAATCGACCAATTGCTAGAGGTGTTTGAAAGTCGTTTAAAAGTTAAATTATTAAAAAAATTGAAGTGATTTTTTTTCTGACTTTGCATGCATGTCAACCTGTTGTTTGGGACTCCCATAATCAATTTATGAGTCTTTCATAACCCATAATAGTGGCACAACATCGACACTTCACTATAGGAAAAAATTCCCCTGACTTTTTCCCCCTAACTGAAGCCTTATTCAATCACCCAGGGAAACTGCACGCCCATTGGTCACTGCAGTGGTACTTAGATAAACCAATCGGCTGGCCGCCGTGCAGCACAACCAATGCACAAAGCACAAACCAATTCCGTAACCCGGGTTCCCTGAGACACGTGAACGAGTACTGCGTCCTGTGCCATGCTGTAAGTGTTCGTCGCTTCAGTCGAAGTAACCTGAATCCTATTGGCGAAGCGGGCGCTTATATTATTGGTTTATCTAAGTACCATTACAGCGACCAATGGCCATGTTTTTTAAAACTGTGAAAACATAGAAATGGTGACGTGACCAATTACTTACACTTTCCTTTATACATTTATACAGTATAGATCTGAAAATAAACTGCATCAACAAGCCATATGCTAATTCTATATTTCCTTGCATCCTTAAGAACACTTTTGGTTTGATATACCCCAAGTATCCTCATTTTCCCTTCCAGTATCTTTTTGAATTATTTACACACTAAACTCAAAGACACCCTCAAGTCTTAATATGTCCTCATTGACAGGATCATCTGTTTAAGAAGCACAGAATAAGATGATTTCAGTCATATCTCACATGCAGTGGTTAGTGGTTAATGTACAGGTAATATGATACCACTTGTCTGCGGTATTATTATCCGCATTATGCAAATGCATTTTGCCCATAGAGGGTTTCTCAGCCAAACACAAACTGATTATTGCAGATACTTTGTAGTGCTTGAGTTTTGCGGCACAGCAGCAAACACATACGTTCAGATCAGGTGCGAAAGAGCCAGGGGCTCATCTGAACTCCCAAGAGATCACGAACTGTGCACCTCAGCACACTCTTAAAGCAGCAATCCAATACCAGGCTTCTTCACGATTCGATCAGGCCAGGCAAGATAGATTAAAACTATTTGTCACCATTGAGAGGGAGGAAAGAAAAAAACCTGTGATGTATAAGTATGAAACCAAAAGAGAGAGTGGAATAGACTTCTGCCCCAGTGGATATTTGATAATTAGCTGGCTCACAGTAAGAGTGGAGTGGCGATGTTTGTGCTGCCAGCTGTAGCCAGCTGAGATTCCCCAGAATTGCCGATAGAAGAATTGCATCTTGTAAATAGCAGAATAATACATTGCCGGTTCTTCTGCACCAGTATTTTTTCTTTTCTCATTTCGATTCTTTGCATAGATGGCACGACTTGATACTCTTGAACTGCCCTAGAGGCCTACCTTCTACCACAATGTACTTGTGTCTCGTTCACAGTGAACTAGGTCCTGCTTCATGCAAACCAATTGCAGTTTGAATATGATTTCCCATTTACAACACTGTGTTTCTTCATGCATTGACACTTTTTTTTTGTCTTTTTTACAAATGCATTTTTATGTATATATTTGAATTGTTTCATTCGTGTCCCAGACCTTTAATATAAAAAAATGAAAGCCAGCATAAAATAATTATTGCAATTTCAAAAGTAGTCTAAACGCAGAGTTAGAGAGATTTCTAAATCACATCCATATTTTATTTGTAACAATTATTTGTGCATGATTTTTAATCAAACTAATAATATAATATAATAATGATACAGTCATTATTATTAGTGCTGTCAAATGATTAATCATAATAATCACATTTCAAATATATAGATCTATATTTGCATTATATGTCTGTGTGTGTTTATTATGTGTATATTTAAATACAAACGTGTATATAGCTAAAAAAATATATATTAAATAGATGTATATAATACAAAATGCAAGAATATAAATATGTAAATGTAGATGAATGTAAACAATTTCCAAAATATATACTGTGTATTTTTAGATATGCATAATAAATATATACAGTACACATACATAATATGTAAACTTTTTTTCTTAATGTGATTAATTGCGATTAATTGTTTGACAGCAATAAATGTTATTATTATTATCTTTAATAGTAATAAAAATATTGGGTTTTATTTTAATTGAAAACTGTAAATGACAGAGTTCTTTTTTTATAATGTCATAATTAAATGTTCATAATGAAAAAAAAGAAATGAAAAAACAGTGATCATAGATGTAAAGAAATGTAGTTGTATAAAATTGTGGCAATTGTAACTGTGCATATTTGTCAGTTAAATAGTAAAGTAATAACAATAAAAGGAGTAGGTTTTGTTTTATTTATAGGTGGTGAAAATGATCTTTTGATGGAAATGTTCATGTTTTTCAAGAACAAAAATAATAAAATCATAATAAAATTAATTAGTAATAAAACCATGTGATAAATGTATATGAACTTTTGAACATTTTTACTAGATAAGGTCTTAAAAGTTGTAAGAGTAGAATCTATTTTGGGAGAGAATATTTTCTAGAAGTTCATAAAGGGCAAAAGTGCACCTTATTATTTTGCTGATAGACCCTTAGCCATGCTTCAGACTCATTCAGTCTGTCCTAGAGGCTTTCATCTTAACATGAATGTCTCAAGGGAGTATAAAACCCTTCAGGTCACCTTTATCATGGTGCCACTGCCCCACTCCAGGTCATGTCATCATTTCAGATTGGAGAGCCATTGATCCTGTGTGGCTGACATTAGAGAGTTGATCTCAACAGGAGGCACCCTCTCAGCCCTATAATTTAAACTAATATAATGTCTCTGTGCTGTATGTAGGCCAGAGGAAACATATGGTGTGTTTCAGACTGAACATGTCCCTTCTTGTGTGTCTTTGTGTGTCACAGGACAGTGACCTGGAGGCCATGATCAGACACATGGAGGATGTTCTGAATGGTGACTCGCTTGGTGAGTGTTAATATGATCTCATTTTCCCTGTCATTCCACACAGGAAAATGCTTAAAACAAAGATTAATCCATCAAATCTATGTTTTTTTTTCTTGGATGGGCTCCACTGGCAGGTACACTCCATTACCATTGTGAAATATATAACATCTTTTTCCAGTAGTGACTGGCCAATTACACAAGAGGTCAGCAAGCAGACAAAAACTACTTATCGCAGGTCACAGGCCTGCAAAAATGATACATTCTTCTAAAGAAACGTGAGCATGCGAATTTAGCTCCATACACACAGAATGAATGACCCATTTGCCAGTGTGACCCCTGTCAGTGTGTGATACTGAAGATTTTTTTGCTTGTTTCTGATGACTCTGAGGTGAGAATGTCAGGAAGCCTTTTTGTCTGCCACTTGAAGCCATGGCAACATTGATTATGTAATTCTTGTGAGGCTATTTACAGGCTCTAACCACATCTGATAAGTTCTGTGCATTTCCTCATCGACAGAACTGGAGTATTTATGTCCAGCACTTAGTTTCTTTCCTGGTTTATTTTACCTTCTTAGGTTTCAAATGCTTTATATAAACTGCAATTTTGGACTACATCAAACCCTGACTATTTTTCCCTTCTTAAAAGTGCAATATTCTATTATACAACAATATCTCAATGAATGTATTTAAAATATTATCTTATTTTAAGATGTTATTTTTATTTTATTTTATTTTATTTTATTTTATTTTATTTTATTTTATTTTATTTTATTTTATTTTATTTTATTTTATTATTTTATTTTATTTTATTTTATTTTATTTTCACCCTAATTATTTGCATCATTTAACAGCTTTTGTAAAAGGTTTGATTTGAAAAGTGTGCTTGTGCATTTCTTTAAATGCTGCTTTGTTATCAAATGCAATGACTTTCATACATTTCTGAGTTTCTGTATCTACAGCTTGTGGTAGCATTTATTTGTGAGTGTGTTCATACATGCTGATTTTGTCAAAGCCTGTTATTCACAAAAAATATGCAGGCAATTGACTAAATCAGGCTATATATTATAACAATCCATTACTGACCTGTAATGAAAATGTTACTCTTCACTTCTGAACTCATCTCATCTATAGAGTAAGATGAATGATAGCATGACAATGCTAGACAGGTAATATCATCCAAGGGTCGGTCTTTTGGCATCAGTGAGAGAAGAAACAATTTTCTGAGCTTATCTTCTTTCTTTTTTTACCAACCACCTTGTCAGCACAATGAGTGTCAGATGCGCTCAGCCATAAGAAAAAGAATAGATATCTAAAATAAAAAATAGATCTAAAATATAAAGAGAACTAATAGTTGCATTCAGAGTGTTATTCATCTAATGATTATGCTGCTAAAACACCAGCAGTTACATTATACACACTAACACATACTTGACATACAGTTCTCAACACAGTGCACAAGGTGCTCTGACGCATGATTTCTGTGTCCCCTTATCACCTGGTGAAACACACACACACACACAATCTGCTTTGGCTTGGTGAACCGTAAAGCACATGTCACTGTGGCTGACAGCTCAGAAATGCTGCTTTCTGCTTGAGCACTATCACATCTCTGACTTCATTCAGTACTGCCCTACATAAATGTGAACTTCAACAAACCTTTTGCTTTATGTATTGAGTTATTTATGTATAATATCTTCCGTGGTGCCCATTGTCCTTTATTATTCTCTAATAGCTACAGTATGATGTCTATGAAATTATGAACTCAACAATATTCTGCATAAACTTGCTTTTTATTAGAGACTAACTTAAAAATAAACATGAACTCATACATAACTCAAAATCAAACATGAAGAGTATGTGCAGATAAAAACATTGCACTGTGTTGGTTGTTAATGATTTTATTTTAATTGCTGTTACTTTATTTTTCTGTATATCTCTGAGTGATAAACTGAATCAATAAGGCATCTTCCTTCAGATTCGTGTCCTTCACTTGTTATAAAGCCATTCTTAATGTTTTTTAATTTAATGAACTTATTTTTCTGTGGAAACTTTTATTTATTTATTTATTTAATGGCTAGAAAGGTTTGTTTGTTTTTTAAGAATGGAAAATTAAATGAAAGCATTTACTGTTTTTATTTTTAGTATTTATTTAAATTCTTTAGTAGCTTTAAATATACTTATTTAATGATTTATTTATTTGCGCACTGTGTTAATACACTAATGTGTAGAGGCAATTTATATTAGTCTGCAAATCTCAAGTACAGTGTTTTCGAGCAAAAGTCTAGATACAAAGAAATTCAAATCAGTCGAAACTATTATCTGACATTGTATATATGCACTGTCTTTGTGTTTCAGGATCTGACGCTGAGGAACAGAAGCCTCAGCTGGGTTCTCTGGGAGTGAATAGCATCAATACCTCCATGGCTGAGGGCAGAATACAGCGCATGAGAGAGTGAGTGTGTCATCCTTGACCTATTCACAGCCATCACCTCTTTAAGAGTTTCTAACACTCCCCAGACAACTCACAATGGGTCTTATTCACTAATAATTGCATTTACCTACATCCTTGGAAGCATTTTTATGGAGATTCTATCCTTCTGTCCTATGCTTAAAAAGTCTTTCTAAACTGTAGAACGTGTATGTGTCTTCCAACAAATAAGAAAAAAGTGTTTTGACCTGTTCAAAGCAGACATTTTGCTTTACCAGCTCCATTAAAAACCAGGTCACTTTTGATATAATCTGCAATCAGCATATTGTCTGACACTGTTTTGTATTTGAGCCTGCTTTTCTTGGTCATGAAGCTCCTAAACCCTTCCTGCCACTCTTCAATCCCTAAAGCCCGAGTCTGTTCTTCACAGGGCCAGACAGATGTGTGGCTCACAGCTAAAAGCAGCATGAGCCTAACACTGAACTTCTCTAATGATTTATCAGAAATAGTACAATAGCTGCATCAGCAGGCCACAAACATGGGAAAAGGGGCATCAATGCTAATTAGTATGCAATAATGTCATCAAGACAGCAGCATTATTTTAGCAATGATCATTTAGCATTTTCATGGCTTTGTCATTTCCTTTTGTTTTAAATAGTTGCTTTGAATTGCAATAGCAGGTTTTAGTATAAATTTTCTTTTTGTATATCACTGTTCCATGTGTGATTCAATTCAAGCATTATATGAGTATAGTATGAACATTATATGAGCATTAATGAATTTAAAATTACATTTAGGGACCTCTGGACAGCATTTCCAAACATGAACAAATGTCTGAAAGCACAAAAAATTATATTTATTGTTTTTTTGTACACTGTTGTATATATCAGTATCTGCGCCTGCTGTGTTTGTAATCCAATAATCTTGGGTGACTCCTCCCTGTGGTGCGTTTATCTAGGTACATTTTAATATGAGATTCTGCTTGGAATGTCATTTATGATACATATAGCTGATTTGCTATTTTTCAGGTTATTGTGCATGGATGCATCTCCATTTTTCCTCAGGACATTATCCCTGTCATTTTCTGTATACCTTCAGCTTCTTTTCTTATTTCTTAGGTTGTTTGGACACACATTTTTTTGTGTGTACAATTATCTGTACAAGAGTCAGACTTGTAAAAAGAAATTTCATTATCTGAGAGCAGCAAATTATTCCCTACAAAAGTCAGTCAGATGTTTTTCTTTAATTATTTAGAGAGAAATTAATACTTTAGCAATTATGAACTGAACTGATCAAAAGTAAAGGAAAGACAGTGTTCAAAAAATATTTATCTATTTTAAATCAATTTTGCTCCTTTGAATGTTATAATCATCATGGAAACCTGACAAAAGCTGTAGTATATAGCACTAATATTTTCAGCATTGATATTATAGAAATGATTCTTGAAGGTTGAATAATATTAGACTGAGTTCTGAAGGATCATGTACACCTAAGACTTAGAGTAATGGCTGCTGAATCAGAAATAAATTTCTGTTATTAGCCCTAATTATTAATTATTATTCATCCAAATTATTCTTAAGCCTAATTTTAAAATGTATAAAAATAGAGAACAGCTATTTTGAATTGTAATAATTTTGTAAAATATTTAAGGATCATAAGGGACTTCTTTCGGGAAAAAAAAAAAAAATCTTAACGACAACAAACTTTTGAATGGTTGTGTATTTTCTTTGACAAAAATAAAATTGTTGTAGAGTGAGAAATATAAAAAAAATAATTCTGAAACATATGTATATTTAACTTTTTTATATGCAAGGAAAATTGTCTAATAGTCTAGACAGTTTCATTGTTTCTACGGCTGATGTTTTGATATTATTATAATCTTTTTTTTCTGATTTTTTTTCAATAGCTGCACCTCCATTACAGATTTGCGTAAAACTTTGGCAATATTTTCTAAATGTTGATGGAAAAGTATTGTGAAACAATGACATTTTCCATTAACCAATGTTAGGCGACTAAAACATAACCTTTTGTCCTCTGACTAGAAGTCATGGAAACAGATTTTTATAAGATTTGGCGAATTTGGATACATTTATTCAAAGGAGCCGTATACGTGTATCTTTAAAGAAGCCTCATAGGGAGCCACTTCAGAAATGTGTGAACTGTGGCTAAAATTTGCGATCAGCTTCAGTGGCCGTATTAGAGCCGGAGTGCTCCACAGACGTGTGTAGTGTAAACTGTCTAAGCATTAAGGGCAAGGGGAAGAGATTTTTGGAGGTTATAGTACATTAAAGTGTGATCATATGATTTTTACTGTAAATGTAAAAAACTCATTTCCATTGCAGTTTTGCCAAATATACACTTGGTAGAGTCCTCTGTCTTCTTTTCAGTATGACCACAGAACCTTTCCTGACTGCAGGCAAGGCCTGCGCTCCCCTACTGAGTGTGGGTTGAAGATATTAATAACAGAAGCATTCTTCCTGTGAGGGCAGGAATTAGAGGCTGTCAGCTCCCTCTCTCATAAGAGCGTAAAGATGAGGAGGAGGGAGAAGGAGAGCACAGGTAGCAATTTACAACAGCTGCATTCTCCCTACACAGCCTCTCGTCAGCTGTGCGGTGACTCTACAGTCTTGTTCTTCCAGATGCAGCTCGTCTCAGCTCCCATTTTTATTATTGGTAGTGAATAAGTTCTCAGGTATATGCAGGTGCAGGCTGATTCTAGTGCTGAACAAGTCACATTTTATTACTTGGTAAGGTGGTTTATTCAGTTGAGTCACTTTTCAACTGCAGGAAATTTGCAGCAAAAAAATAATATGCAAGACACATTTCAAAAGTTATTTTTCTATTTTTAATTAGTTTTTTTTTCAAGAACATTCAAAAGATTATTAAAGAATGCAGAAGGGTAAATTTGCCACAATACTGGGCAAATATGTTTAAATTGCCCCCTTAATGCTAAATGTATCAACATTGTGTAAATTAGGCAACATTTACTTGCCACTTTTTATGAGAGGTTAGAAAATAAGGGGAAAAAGATGGTTACAGTTTGTACTGCCATTACCATCATACCAAATATAAATGTTTTTTTCCATAAATACTTTTAATGTGGTAAACGTGGTAAAAAAATCTTTAATTATCATTATCAACTGTCCAATCCTTTTTTATGTATTTATTTGTTTTGTAATTATTATTATCTTTTAATTAAATAATATATACATATAGTTTATATGCAAAAACGTATCACTCCTTTTTTTAACAATTTGCAAAAATCATGGGTTATTTTGATTACACTGAACTAAAAATACAGCTAACTAACAATAAAAACTATTTTTGAAAAATGTATTTCAAATAAATTTTCTAATGCAAGTACTTTTTTCTTATTATTTTATTTTGCTCTGTGTTTATATCAGTTAGTTTTAGTAATTTTTATTTATTTTCAGTTACAATTTATTCTCAACCTAAAATTGTATTTTCATTTGATAGTTAGATTATTTCTCACAAAATTTCTCATTCTTTTTAAAGTTTTTGTAAAGTTTAAGTTAAGTTTATTTCATTTACCAAAAACCATGATTTTCCCATAATAATACATTTTTTATTCAAAATCATACAACTGGTTAAAAGTGCCTCTCACTGAAGAATCTAAAGCCAAACTTCTTGGTCATCCTACCTTGTCCAAGGACACATGATACTGGGTCATCAGCATCACCAGATGTCCTCAGATTAACTATTAGCCTGTCGCCGCATATGTGATTAATTTCATTTCTGTAAAATTTTCATGTCAAAATCTTGACCTTGAAAGCAACGGATGCTTTTAATCATATTCTGGGCTAATGCCTCTTAAAGATGCATGCCTGTATCAACTCATTTAATTTTTGTTTAAAAGAAATCCTCTAAAAGTCTCTTGTCAGGCACAAAAATTGAACCCACCAACCCCTCTCAGATGAAGACCAGCATGCTCTTCCTCTGAGAAGTCAGCTTGAGTCAGCCCTTCTGACAGTAAAAACTCTTTCATTGTGCTCTTTAGATTACTGTACTGTACTGTGCTTTTGGATAACATCTCGAGGACAGCACATAAGGGCATATCTAAAAACAAAAGATGATGATGTTTGATGATCGTTTGATCAAGATAAATTGATCCAATTGATCAAGATCCTTTACCTTGTAGGACTTCTTTTGTTGACTGCAGCTCATTAAGCTTCTGAAAATAACTGATCAAAGCTGCGGTAAGAAGCGCACATTCACTGAGATATCGGCCCTCTTTTTTCAGAGCGAGCACAGAGAACCGGTACCGTTGAGAAACTTCTGCGTTGTTGAAGTAATGGCCCAGAGCAGTAGATGCTGGTAAGTCATTATGCTTTTGTTATTGAGGAGGTTCCCAGGGTTTTGGGAGCTCTCTGTAGAAGGATGGCGAGTGGTGATTGCAGAGGAAAGAGCCTGGAGTTGGCCAGGAAGTGGAGGGGCGGGCGGAGAGCTGTGTTTATCATGCTGGGAGTGGGGGCTGATTGCAGCTCAGCCTTGATTACCACCACTAATCAGCTGGAAATGGACTTGTGTGCGTGTATATGAGTGGGCTTATGTGTGTGTGTGTTATAGCAAGTTTGTCAACTTAGACTGGAACGCCTCTCTTATATGAAAGCACTGTCTGAAATTGACTTAGAGACAACAGCGTTGAAGAGGGCTGATCGTTGTGATCTCAAAGGCCTCTCAGTTATAATTGACTTTATTCCTGGCTTCTTGACAAATTCATGAGTCATAATAACAGAGCGGTCTGATTGCTCTCTGTTTACATTGTCTTAAACTTTATAACTAGCGTACGTAGCTTTGTCCTTCATCAGAAAAGGACGTTTATAATGCAACTCGATTTAGTTATGTTACAGTACGACTGTTTTTATGAGCAACAGTTTCTTTAATTTCATCATTTTGTTTTTTGATGTTTGTGTTACTCATGACACCTGTTTATTAGAAAAGTTATACATATAAATAGCTTTGTCATCAAAGGAGTAAATTACATTTTAAATAAATATATTACAAATATTATATGAAATAAAATGACCTAATACATATAATAATACATATGCCAATATACTAAATAATAATAAATACATACAAAAATAATATTAAAAACATTTATTTATTGATTGATCATCAACTTACTTAGCCTATAGAGTACACTATTCATTAAAACTAAGTTAATGACATTTGCCATAACTTTCATACGCAAATTCCAAGCAGTTCATGAAATCAAATAATTTGCTCTCTCCATTTCACCATGCTGGAGTCCTCAACTGTGACTTCCAGAGTCACAGTCAAACTCCAGGGGAGCGTGGAAAGAAGGAGACAGCAATTACCTCACGCTGAAGTGGGCAGGGGGGGGGCACAATCGATTTAATCCCAGACCGCACACGCTCACATCCCGCTCCCCATTACTGCAGAGGATTGAGCAGGCTGGGGGATTGCGCTCACTGAAGCTGGAGCTGATGCCACCGCAGCCCTGCCATTCCTCAGCATCAGCAGCTGTCTGCTGATCATCAGGCCTGACACCTGTAAGATATGACTGCTGTCAGCCTCGAGGCATAACTTTTCCTGTTGACAGTCGACACTCTCGGGTGACCTGTTATATCTTGTTAAGACAGCAATAAACAGAACTAATGAGAAGTAGTGACAACAGGTATCCTACTGGAAAACAGTGCGGATGTTTGTGTAATAGCTTAGTTTGGCAAAGTTATAGTGGAGGAGCAGTCCATGAAATGGATGATTTGTCAGTTTATGGTGATTGATTTAAAATCAATTTCTGTACTATATTGAACATTATATGAATATATTTTTATTGAAATATGGTTAAACTGTGTTAGCAGAAACTTAACGTGTAAAAGGAAAAGTTTCTACAGTTTCATGGCAATACAAGATCTCAGATATAATATTACAAGATCTTATATTTCTAAAAATTGTATGTTTAATTTTGATCAGCTGTTTGCTGTATAAAGGGATTGACCTTTTATTGCTCTATTTTGGCAAACATAATTTAATAATTTATTATTACTTAAAAAAAAAAGATGTTAACAGGTTTACTGGATTTAAATAAATTATAAAAAATAGTAATTTACTTTAGTTGATTCAGTATAGATAAACATAGATATAGATTTTCAGTTGACTTAAATGTTTTACATTTTTTGTTGTTCTACTTTTGTTTCTTATTAGGGTTCTTTTTTTGTTCATTTTAAAATACAGTGAGGTCAATAAGTATTTGATCACTCTTACTTTTGATTTTGCAAGTTCTCTTACTTAGAGGGGTCTACAATTTTCAGCATAGGTGCATTTCCACTGTGAGGGACAAAATCTAATCACGGAAATCGCAGTATAATTTTTAAACTATTTATTTCATAATTATTTTCTCACAGTGGAAATGCACCTATAAATTGCAGACCCCTCCATGAATTCTAAGTAAGATAACTTGCAAAATCAAAGGGTGATCAAATACTTATTGACCTCACTGTATATTTAATTTATATATTTCATTAAGTTTAACATTTATATCTTTTTACATACTAGCTTTTAAATTATTGTATTCTCTCTCTCTCTCTCTCTTTCTCTCTCTCTCTCTCTCTCTCTCTCTCTCTCTCTCTATATATATATATATATAGCATTATATTTAACATTTTCATTCATATATTTATTTTATTTTATTTCAGATTAAATTAACAAAAATTAATTGTGGTAGTTAATTGCAGTTAAAAAAAATTTATTGTTTAAGTTAGCAATAACAGCACTGTCATTAACACATTTGTTTACAAAGGACATGATGGAATCTATTTTGTCGAATGGACTCGGTAATCCAATCTAGATTCTGAAGTAATGAAAAAATCCATCAACTCATCAGCTCTGTCAGCTCATCATCACTAAATCTAATATTCACATGCTAATTAGTTCAGCATTTCTCTAACTCAGTGTGCCTTTCTCTCTGTAATAACTGTATTGGTCCTCTTTCGGCTCATGGCTTAAGGTTTTTTTTTTTCATTTTACAAGTCTGACTCAGAAGAAAGTTGGCACAGATGATTTATGTCATAACCAGGCCCACCCAGAATCAGCAGCAATGACATTAATTGGACGTTGTTCCTCTCTAAAGGTTTTCATTCAGCTGGGAAGACTGGAAGGCCACTGGATGGAGGATGTGAGGATTTGCTCTAATTAAGGCACAAATGCATCAGCGAGGTTTGAGATGAATTTAGAATATAGATTTCCCATCACAATCAGGAAAGAACGTGTACATATTCCATTTGGATCTGGTGATTGTGATTCTCTCTAGTGCTGCTCCTATAGTTTTATAGTGGCTTTCTTAGATCTTATCATCAAGAGATATGCAAAAATGGACTAACAACCGATGGACTAAAAAAAGGACTAAAAATGACTCACAAATGTCATTTTGGCCATTTTCCTCTTATTCAATGACACATACCTCTCAACACCCCCCCTCCTCATATCTACCTGCTCCTGTTCCCTTCTCAATCTCATCTCTGCATTGTGATCTTGTATTAGACAGTGCATTTTGTTTCCTAATTTTTAATTACCAATCCCCTAGTCAATCTAGAATTATCAATTCATAAGTACTGACTGTCTTTTGATTTCTTTAATGATGCCCTTTGTGCCTTGTTTTGCTGAGTTGTACAGTTGTAACTTGTTTTTATAATATCACTCATGCCCTTGAGTGCCAAGTTAAGCTGGAAACATGGGGAAACTTTGGGCAGAACAAATGCTCTCAAACTATCAATAACACTGTCAACAGGGGGTGTCTTTTCCATTAAAATGGTTTTATCTGTGATAGGAAATGACTGTGTGTTGTGATACAGATAAAAAAAATTAAAAGTCACAGATTTCATCAAGGGTTAATTTTTTCTTCTCATGGGCATGAGGAGAAACATTTGAAAGTGTACTGTGGGGATTACATAGTATGACTTAGGCGCAGTTTGAAGGATGTTGATTTGAGCCCGTCAGGGTGGTTGGAAAATAACCAAAATTGTTATTTTGTTATTAATTGTTACATTCTTCTTCTTGAGTGGTACAGTAGGTGGTGTTGTTTAAACAAAATACAGTGGGGTCCAAAAGTCAGAGACGACTAGCTTCTGTTTTAATACATTTCACTATAAATGACATTGTCAGCATAAATATGTGAGTGAAAAGTATTTTGTACATCCCTGTTTTTATGTACATTTTAAAATGTAAAAAGTTTATTTCCGTATTTAAATTTGATTTGAATCCCATGATTTCAGTGTGTTTTTAGACTTTTTTAAATCCCACTCAATATTAAGTGTACACAACGCCTATAACGTTTGCTCCAGATACAGTATTTAGATATTAGATATTGGAGTATGTTTTACTAGGAAAAAAATCCTTTTATACTTTGTAATTTCATTTTTAATTCAGTGTGTTTTTTGACTTTTTTCTTTGTGTTTATTTGTTCAATTTGTGTGTGAAACATATTTTGTTCAGTGCACATACCAAACTTTCAAGGCTACGGTGGGTTCATCGATTTAGTCGAACTAAGTCTTTCATGCTATCAAAGTTTGATGTGTTATGCCCTGGGTTGCTTGTCTCAAAAAACAACCACACTAGTCATTTATTTCTTTATATATGCACACTTGAATCATACAGATCAATGTACTTGTTAAATGAGTTTGAGATTTATTTAATTTTATTTTTGTGGTGGTGGTTAAAAAGCATAACCATCCCAGTTCTTCTGTCAAAAGACTGCGTTTTAGGAAAAAAAACAAAAAAACAAGACAGTATAGATTAGGATGTTATGTAAAATATTTGACTTTGCAAAGGGACCAGAATCAAAAGTGATACCATATAATTCCTTTAAAATTATTAGTGCAAGGCATTAATGACTAAAGATGCTACTCCTGTAGTTCTGTATACACATGGACTTACACAAAAAGAAAGACACTACATCTTCTGGACCCCTTGTGTTTCCTTTAATTGGCTTTTTAAGGGTGATATTGTTCATCTCTTCCAGCTGTCTCTTTCTTTCCTTGTTCTTTTCACATCCTCTAGCTGATACCATTACTCTGACTTTAGGCTACTGAGTGAAACAAACCCAAACCTTGTAAGTTTAAACCCTCTCAGTTAATATGGCAGCAGAAACCTCTGAGCTATTCTGCAGCCAGCATTCATCATTCACTCTCAGCTTTTCCCAAATGTTACATTGTCCAGAACAATGACAGTGCCCTGTCTTGGAAAGTCCAAATCAATTTAGTTCACTAGACAAGAGGAAATCTATTTCCATAGCTCTATCCCTCATAAGAATGACAATTATTAATTCCTGATATACCAAGATGGAGCTAATTATCTTTCCTTCTGTTATCTGACCTTCACTGTTGAGTTCAGTTGAACCATTAATGCTATACTGTCTCTTCGATCTCTAGACTGTCAGTTTTTGAGAAAGAAATGGAAATTTCCATTCTGGTCAACACTTACAGTGCATCAATTCATAAATCATTGAGATATCTCACTGTCTCACATGGACATATTCACAAAGGCATTACTTATTTTTAACTCTGTTTGAAGGAAAAGGAAAGACGTTCTATTTTTGGTTTGTCGGCTGTGGATGTATTTCACATTATGCATGTTGTGTGTGTGATGGGCTGTTCTGTTCTTGCTGAGGGGTCCAAAGGTGCTGGTAAAGATCACACTGACATTGAGAAAGAGGACTTGATTCACGGTGCCTGATCACATACCCAACACCTGTCCGTTTTTTTTACGGGAGGTCCCGCTTGGATGCATCAACTTGTCCCACAGTTTTGAGAGACTGAATGCTGTGGGAAACGTGTAGAATATGGATTTGAGAAATCTCCTTGTATTTGGGGTTTGGGACTTGCAAGTTCTTCATAAATGTTAAACTGGATTATTTTAATTATTTTTTTAAATATTGATTTTTAGGTCGGTGTGCCGAAAGCTTGGAGAGGAGCTGTTTCTGAAGGTCTATGAATGTCTGAAGCAGGCCCGACTGAGGCAGGAGAGTGAGGAGAACATCAGACAGGCTCTGATCCAGCTGGTGGAGAGGCCCGGTGATTGCTTTGAAGTAGATCAGCTTCTTTATTATGAAGAGCTTCTCTTGGCAGCACAGGAGAACACTGTAAGATAACAATGAAGCAGACACACGCACCTGGACCTGAGGTAACTTCCAGTCTGTGTTTGTTACAAACGCAGCTAATAATGAGTAATGAAGCTGGTCTCAGGTTATTGTGCTGTGGGATGTGTGTTTCCCAAACATTTATTTATTTGTGGCGACCTGCCACGATATAAAAACAGGCCGATTTTCCAAAAGGCTTCGTGGAATTAACACGAGCACGTAATGCACGTTAAAAAATCAAACCGAGGTTTTTTTTTGAAAAATGTCATTTTCATTTCATCTAGCATATTAGGCAGCGTTTGTAAGCTCAGAGATGCTTTATCTACAGCCGTTACC
This sequence comes from Enteromius unitaeniatus, assembly GCA_032359435.1. Taxonomy (NCBI): domain Eukaryota; kingdom Metazoa; phylum Chordata; class Actinopteri; order Cypriniformes; family Cyprinidae; genus Enteromius; species Enteromius unitaeniatus. The sequence goes on from JAUMHI010000018.1 coordinate 1,633,687, forward strand.
GTGGAAACCTCTCGTTTCTCGTGCTTAAACCACCTCTTGCTGGCAAATAATAAGTTTGCATTTTTAATAAATCCATCTGATTTACGCAGTGAACATATTTCACTTGTTACAAAAAAAATAATCTACTTTAGAAGGGCTTTGCTGTTGTTAATGATTCTGTTTGGATGTCTACTGTAAGTTAAGTTAGGGCCAGAAAAGCATGCGTGCACAGTAACTATATTTATGTTGTTGTCGTTGAAACCATCTATATAGATCGATTTATGTACTTTCAGGATCTGCCTGTGATGCAACTTCATATTTTAAGAGTGCAAATACTTTGTTAGGGTTGTGCTGAATTTCTGATTTGTTTTAGGAGGAGATTTACTGAGCTGTATTTCAACTCCACACAACAGAAACATGTAATTAATCCAACTCAAGTTTTGTAGCAAAATATAAATGAAATAATAATTATTAAACATTATATATTTTTTGTAATATATATACATATACATTTAGAAAACATTTTAATTTTGAACCACAGAATTACAGCACCGCAAAATACTGTACTGTACCTTTTTTCTTGATAAATTTTAATATCAAATTATGAATATTTCATATTAGTGAATATTTCCTCTAAAAATATGAATAGTCTTCCTTTAAAACATGTTAAAATGCTTCACTGTCATCTATAAAATATAAAGGAAATATGCATTCATATGTTTGTATTTTAATGTTAAAAAATATATTAGCATATGTAAATGTATTCATATGTTGTGTGTTTATGGGTAGGTCATACTGGGAAAAAGTTCAAAAGAATGTAAAAATGCATTATTAAAAACTATGCTTCCTTTTAACTAAAATCTACATTCTTAAACATGTCTCTGTTCTGTTTGGGGCATAACTTCAATTAGAAATCTTAATTTAATTCTCATCGCACACAACTTGGTGCGATATTGTTTTGGTAATATGTATCTTGAGTTTGCGATCCTGTGCAGCTGTTTATTATGTTCACACTGTACATATATGGTTGTTTTATTTTACTTGGTTTATATTAGTTTGAACTTTTGAAGGACCAGTAACTAGTTCATTCTTTCAGTTCTTATAGGTTTGGAAGAACTGCACTGACATATAATATTTTTCACTGTTTTCTGAAAACCCCTGTTGTTTTATGATTACAGTTATTAATCGATCTGTTTTGAGGTGCCTGTTCGCCAAAAATTGGCTGATTTCTCACAGCGCAGAAGTTAGTGAGCTGAGTAAAATGCATCGGTATAAGATCAATAGCAGAAAACACTGAGGCACAGGGACTCCAGCACTTCAGCCTTCTCCGTTGTTCTGTTCTTATCGCTGAAGCAAACCTAGACATTCATTAAACTTATCGACTTTTCCATGACGTGAATCTAAGAATGTTGTTGTTTTTTCCCTGTTAAAGATAATTCAAACTCAAAAGATGGCTTTAATAATCTTGCCAATTGAACTGCACACATTGTACCACTCTGAAGATTGAGTGCTCTTCACAATACCATCACTGATTTAATCAGATAATGTATTTGATTCTACAAATAGCTGTTTGTCTTAGTGATGGATTACTAGTACTGGTCCACTAGTAATGCTCTTTGTTACACCGTTACAATGAAAGTTCAAGGTTTGTGTGCGAGGTGAAGAGCTTACTTGACTTGTCACCAAACGGGATCCTCTACAGTGAATGGGTGCCATCAAAAATAGAGTCTAAACGGTTAATAAAACATCACAATAAACCACATTTAATAAACATGGCTTCAGTCTATTATTTAACACTGGGTGAAATCAAAAGCACAAAGCAAATTTTCACTTCATAAGATGTTATTTTTTGATTATTGTGTTATTTTTATCAGCTTTTTGTCACTCTGATTCTGACGGCACTCATTCACTACAGAGGATCCAATGTTTGGCAAGAAATGCTCAATTTCTCCAAATCTTTTTCAATAAAGAAAATGGTTGGACTCCATTTTCTGCATATTTGCATTTTTGTGAAAAATAAGTGTAATTTTAACTGTAAAACACTACAGAAAAACTATTAATAGGATAACAGTAAATTCCTGTATATATACAGGAAAAAAAACTATAAAACATCTAACCAGACATTGTATGTAATTTTACAGTAAAATGCAGTTTTTAAATTTTAAATTATACAGTTTTAGAAGTAAATAGAACAAATCAATGCATCATTTGCAGTCAAAAGCTGTAAACTAACATTCCCAGAATTCCTTGCGTGATGCTCCACGTTCGAAAGTATTTTGCTTAAATAATCATGTTTTTAAAACGTTTTTTTTAATTATCAGTTATGCACATTTAGGCTTAATGTTTCATCTTCTGTTTAATGAGTGTTTAATGTATTATTTTGTTGTTATGTTTGTTGCCATGCTGCTGTTTTGCATTTGCATGCATGACTCTGTGCACCTTCTATATATTAGCATATACTTCAGTTTGTTGGCGATGCTATGATGAGCTTTGATTCTTCACGTGGCTTTCTCTTTTACCACCTGCATTATCGTAGTTTTCAGTATGTTAAAGGTACAAAACAGATTTTAATAGTAGTGTGCATTGTTAAGTTTACTTGCTTACATTACAGTTTTCTTGTTTGTAAATTACAGTACTATACTGTAAAACGTACATTTTCTAACAAAATTATTCTGTGTATTCCATTAAGTATCCATTAAGTATGAAGCAGATATTTTCAGTGCATTTTAGCACATCAAGTGCATAGCTGTTTTCGTGCTGTCATGCTGTGCTTGTAAACTTTCATATACACTTTCTAAATGGCGTTCAAGTTTGCCGTCAAGTCTTAACCGTGTACTCTATACATTCTCCTACTGTGATGACTTTTTCACATGTCAAAAAACAGCTATTATACACAACACTCCTGTGTTGTTGTGGTCATATCAGAGCTGTCTCATTACCGTAACTGTGTTATCAGACACCTTATCATGCTCTGCTTCACTGATATGTCTTGACTGAAGAGATCCAGAGTATTATTGCGGACAATGACAGATGTCACAAGGGATTCGTTGCTTGGGCTTCCTCCAGTCAAACAAGGAAAAAAAAAGATGTTTATGAAATGGATGAAGTGTTGACCGGAAGAGAATATGGTGAGTTAAGTTTTGACAGGGATTGACAGCTGTATTTACTAACACATGTCTCTCTCGAATCATCTTCAAGTTCATACAACGAGCAGCTCGAATACTTTAATATGAAGCCACTTTATGTCTCATTAGTCTTGAATAATACCTGTAACCACAATGATTGTGCCTTTTGAAAATCCAGAAAGTGATTAAGCAAAATGTTCTTTCATTCGTTGATTACAGCAGTAACTTAAGAGATCACTTTTATCACTTGCCACTTTATTATAACCAACAGTGATTCAGGAAAAAGTCCTATTTGCATTCATCTGAAACGCTAGCAATCGCAATGAAAGATGCGTGACAGAATAAGAGAGGAACATTGCTCCTGGAAAACATTTTATGGCAAAGTGTTGTCATTTCGTTTCAGTTTGGTTCAAATGATTGAGCAATCATAAAGCTTCTCTCAAAAAGAATGGAAAACCTCTGTTTTTTATGTTTTTGAATGTTTCTTATTCTCACCAAGGCAGCATTTTTGCTTAAAAAATAAAGCAAAAACAGTAATATTGTGAAATGTTATCTCAATTTTAATTTATTTTCATATGATTTATTCCTGTGATGGCAAAGCTGAACTTTCAGAAATATTTCAGCTCACATTGTTATTTTAATATGAAATATAATTAATTTCTAAAACAGAGAAGACTTTTCTTTAGATTAGAATTTTCAATAAAATTGCACATTTAACCTTGTCTGGGACAATTTTCAAACAACCTACATTCAAGTTTTCTTTCTCTTACAATGCAGCATGAAAGAAAATCACTTCAATGAGTTGGTTTGTTCAAGCAGTTCATGTAAATAAAGCAGTTATATGTTATATATATATATATATATATATGTTGCACTAGTTTCCAGTGTCAATGTAATTAGCTAATTTTTTTTAAAGTTAGCTTGATTGTAGTTGAACTACTGTAAATTACGATTATTATGTAGCTTGGCAAGGTGCAATTTAAAGTGGTTTTCCCGACTCTGATACAGTTCTACCAATCACATACTGTACAAACATGTCTATGAGAAAATCCTTGATAGCACACAACCATTGGGTTTTGTGATCTATAATTGTTGCAACTCTTTAAACACCCCTGTGTTTGTACAGAGCACTGTATTGACCTCAGAATTACAGTGATCACTTACAGAGGTCTGAGCATTTCTAAGGCTGTGAGTGTTCAGCTCAGCAAAGTGAAAGACATAATTAGACATGAGGATAATAAGCACCTTTTTGCCTCCTGCTGTCCTTGGCTCTTCTGACAATGATCAGCAAATGGAAGAGCTGCATGAGTTAGTGGACACAGAGAAGGAATGGGAATATTTAGCCCCTGAACCCCAAAAATGAGCATGATATCCTGATTTGGGGAAGATGTCAGTTATCAATCAATATTTTCTTTCAGTGTTTTGGCAAAATATGTCAGTTTTTGTCAGTTTGTTAAAAAAAAAAAAAATCAATAATTAATTAATTTATTTTTTAATTGACAGCACTACTACTTACTATACATTTTTTTCAGGAAGTGCACTGTTTCCATGGTTTCTACCAGCAAATGAGGGCAGGTCCATTTCACTGGTTCAAATTGTGGATTTAAATATTTTTGGAAACATTTGGTAAAATCTAAATATACGTTGACAAACAGACAGCAGACTGTCAACAGACAGGGTCAAAATCACAGGCAGACAGGTACAGCGGAGGCAGAGCAAAATCATGGTCAAAAATACAACGCAAAGGGTGGAGGCAGGCGGAGTCAGAGAACTGAGCAAGCCAAAAACAAAAGAAACAAACATGAAACGGGGGGTATTCCAGAAAGCAGGTTATGTGACATACCCGGGTAAGTTTAGGGGGAAATTAGTGGATAACCTCAACTTTCGGTTCCAAAAACGGAGGTAACTTTTTGGGTATGCATGTAACCATAGGAACTTACTCTCTGAAGATAACCTGCTCGGTAGGTTATGTTCCAGGGTTAGTTTGTTTCAGAAGGATGGCGTGCCCTTTTGATGACGATCCTGTGGACGCGGAGGCACAAATTATACTACGTTTTTACACCGGGAGAGAGTTATAAGACCGTGTATTGATGTATTTTCATTTCCTAATGAAATCGGTGATCCATTAAAAATGTAAAACCAGTAGGAGGTTGATTAAACCTACTGTTCTCAGGTGTTTTGGAACTGACATACTCATAGTATGCGGGTTTGGGGTAAATCAACCCAGAGGTTATGTTTTCCCAAATGGTAAGTTAACCAAGCTTTCTGGAATACCCCCCTGGAACGCTTAGAAATTGCCTGTGCAGGTCAATACTTTGCATAGAACAGATGAAAATGAACCAGTGAAATAATGGGTAAGAGAGGGAAGGTGAAGTGAAGCGAGTACCCTCTAGTGGCGCTAGAGGACACTCATAACAATAACATTCATGGCATGAATATTTAAGAAAAACATATTGTACCTTAATCATCATTTTTGTTTTTAGTTATTATTATTATTATTTTATGATTTATTATTTTTTGGCATGTGTCATTACTTTGAACTAATATGAATTCTAGTTAATATAACATTTTAGCTGATGAAAAAAAATCAAACATTGTGCAGCATATATCAATTAACATGTGAAACAAGTGAAAACCATCCAGAACAGTTCTAGATGTAAAATGTTGGTGGATTTTGATGTGAGATTATTGGTGGGCTACAGTTGTGTGGATTATTGTGATGTTTTTATCAGTTCTTTGGATTCTGATTCTGACGGCACCCATTCACTGCAGAGGATCTGTACTGTATAGATAGATATAATGATTAATTTCTTAAAATCTTTTTCGATTAACTGTAAAAAAAAATAATAATAACACTGTTCATGAGCGTTCCTTGTTAATTAATATGTTTGACAGTAATTTAATAGACAAGATTAACAATATCAGATAATAAGTAATACACTTTTGATACATTTGAGAAGCACATAGCTGTCTGAGCAGCTGCTGGAAACCCTTATTACATTAACCAACCACTACAAAGCTGGTCCCCAGTTGTAAATTTGCCAGTCAAGATTTATTTATCATTAGTCCAATAAGTTGTGGTACTTTCCTGAGTTTGTGCTTGATGACTTGCAAAAGATGCAACGCTGGGCGCAGGTGCAGGGGCCGATTAAAGAGCAGGTTTTGAATAAGAAATGCTCTACTTTGAATCTCTGAGGAGAATCCACCTTTAGATTCTGCAATCAAACACACCTGCACAGTGAATGCAGCTCAGTATAAATCGCTGGTGGCTCCAGCAGTGCTGTGATCCTGATGCCCTGGGTCTGTGCCTTCGTGTGCCCTCCCTCTGTGGGCTGCATTAGTATTCAGCTCAGCAGGTTTCTGGCTGCCAATGGATAAATTAATTGATATTTTGGCGTTGGAGAGCTTGCGACAGTTCCAGTCTTGTAGAGACCGTTCTTCAAATTGACCCACTTTCCCAACCGCTGGAGTCTGTGTTTTAATTGAGTCGGCCTGATTGAACAACATCCTCAAAGTGCATTTAAAGTTGTTGTTTTTGTTGATAATGATGGTGACGATGACTGATTTGAAGGATAACTTGCAGCAGGGTGTCTGGCCTCCAAGAAGTCTTTTTCACATTAATTTTGTAGTTTTTTTATTATTATAGTTTCAGTTGTTGCAATGTATTGTTCTCATTATGCATGTGCTATTATACGATTTCAGCTAATATATGCATCTATACTTTGCACTTCCTTTAAGTTTTCTGAAACTATCTTTTTATAGTTTGTGAAATGAGTAAACGTAAAGCAGACAGATAACAGTGTCCTAGTGTTACAGCATATTTTTCCACAAAAATAATAATCAAAGAAACTGATATAAATTACATTAAAAAAAACAATAAAAAAGGGCCATTTCAAATTGTAATAATATTTTGCTATAATAACATTTTACAATAAAAATAAAAATATTTCCAGAGCATTTATTAGATTATGATATAATTTCCACATTTAGTAATACATTATTAAAATATAAAGTAGTATCTATTAATATTATATACTGCTCCTGTGTTTTATTTTTTACTAACAATAAAAGAGATTAATAATAGTGCTGTTAAATGATTAATCACATCCAAAATAAAGTTTTGTATGCATTTATGTATTTTGTGTACTATGTATATTTTTATTGATGTACAAATACACACACATGCATGTATATATTTCAGAGAAATGTGTTATTTTTATATATTTAATCTATTTATACTGTATTATAAACTATATTCATATAAATACAGATGTAGATTTTTCTAAATATGTTCTGTATTTGTGTGTATTCATGTATAAACAGAGCACACACACACACACAGACACACATATATATATATATATATATGGGATAATTTATTTTTATTTTGGATGTGATTCATTGCGATAAATTGTAATTAATAACTATTATGGCAAATGTCTTGCTCATTGGTACATAAGGTTAGTTAATGTAAATGACACTCTGAAAATACTGATAGTCAGCCTAACTTCAAACTATCTAAACATCTTCACAGATCACTGCATCCTGAAGTCTGTAACTGAACATAAGGAATAAATGTTCTTGAGGCTTTAAGCCAGACGAGCAGGTCTTGATCCTGAGCTGGACCGGGTACATTATGACTCATGTCTGTGCTCCTCTTCCTGCTTCTTTGTCTCATCAGGTTGGGGTGGAGAGTGGGCGTTCAGTGAGCTGTGGTCGTTACATCCGTATCGCAGCTGTACCTTTAATCGCTTGTTCTCATCAACCCTGAACAAGTGCAATGAGGCATATAGCCATTGAGCTGAACATAATAGCAGGAACACTGAAGATAAGTAATGCCTCCTCTTACTGAGAGAAAGTGTGTATGGACAACATACTCTGTTTCCATTAATCTTTCTCCAAGAAATTGTCCGGGACCTAAACATATTGCATGTAATTTTTACCCACCTCCCATTACAGAGCTGAATAAATAGCAAATATTTACCAACATGATATTGTTTATTTCTGTATGAAGTACTGGAGATCTGGTAGATTATTTACTCTGGTAAATAATTATTTACTCTGGTATGAGCTTTTTTGCTGTTACATAACATTGTGTTTATTGGTTTAAATGTTAATCTGGTTTAATTATGTTTAAATGAATATTAGTGTCTCTAATTGACATATATTTTCTTAAGTAATGATTAAAGCTCTGCAGTATTTACCTGAATCAATCGAATTGCTATTAGACTCGATGTGAACATTTAAAGAAAATCAGTTATCCAGATTGTGTTCAATGACATTAGTTTTGCATAAATTTACTCAACACTTTAAAAAATGTGCTTTATTACAATGAGCTAATGCAGCACAAATATCTGTAACTGAAAGCCAGTCATCAGTGTCATATGATCCTGAAAAAATCATCTAGTTGATTTTCTTCTTATTATCATTTGTTATTAAATGTTAAAAAAGTTGTGCTACTTATTATCTTTGTAAAAAAAAAAATTATATTTTTTGCAACAATGTAAATGTCTTTTCTAAGAATCCTTCTTGGATAGAAAATATGAATTTAATTTTATTGTACTTAATTGTATTTTATTTATTTCATATATTTATTTATTTTAAACCTACTGACTACTGAATTTTTTTAGGTAACAAAAAAGCCAGACTTTCACTTAAACTCACAGTTTAGTACACTTGATATTTTCATAATCACATCATAATCTGATCTGCATGAAGTCAGTGTTTTCTAAGAAGTGCTGTACTGAGTGCAAACAGCCACATCTACTGCGTATGAAAAAAAACATTTTGGAAACGTCCGCACAAACTCTTCGTAAATGGTTTGTCAGAGTGAAAACTGAGTGAGAATCCTCCTTCTGTGGCTTCCTTATCAGTAGACGTTAGATATGTCAGCATGTGATGGATCTAGCGAACATACACACATGTTGTGTGAGATTGAAGAGGAAAGCTATGCTCCAGTTCTCATGCCTACAGGACAAAACTCAAACTGTCATGACTCTGCGCAGTCGAGCAGCAGGAGCCATTTCCAGGCTCTGGCACTGCCGTAATTGGTTGCTATTGCATCTTTTTTCCTCAGGTGTTATGTCGTTCTTATGGTTTCATGTGACTAGACAAAAGGGAGCGTCAGAGCCAATAATATCAACGTGCCTTTCTCTCTTCTCCTCTGTTGTGCTCTCTCTCTCAGTTTCTACTTTCGTTTATATAATGGGAAAGGTCTAGACCCTTTACTATCATATGCAGGTAAAACCAAGATGACAAGCTTAATGGCTGAGTGGGGCATTAACTGATCAAATCATTTATTGTTTCTGGGCAGCAGCGGCACCTGTGAATGAAGGTTAACGGGTCTAGAGGGCATTTGAGTGTTTCAGATTAGATTTGTCTCCTTCAGTGTTTCAAGGCATCGCATTTCACTGTTTTTATCAGTTATCATGAAGGGTTCAAGGGTTTTTGGCTCTCCAAAGAGTCTTTTAATTGCTCATTATCTTTGATATATCTCACACCGTACACAAGCTGGAAATGTTGCTTGTCTTCTGAACTTAAGAAAGACGGGCAGGCAGAGATGTAGGTGAGAGACTGTTGACAAGAGCTAATGAACAGAATTAATAAGATTTGTCTCGTGATCCGCCGTGTGGGGATCAAACTATGATTGTTCACCTGAAAGTCAAAATTGAGTCATCGTCTTCCTCCCCATGTCGTTCTGAACCAGTGTGATTTTCTTAGATCTTAGACAGGATGTTCACGCTGATCATTTCCTTATAATGAAGGCGACTGTTGACCAGGGGCTGTCAAGCTCTAAAAATGACAATGAAAGTAGTCAAAATGAAGCCATATGATAGCTTTGTGTGGGAAACAGAGCAAAATGTAATTTATTTATTATTTATATATACTTTCTTTGTGTCGTATTCACGTTTAAATATGTGCCGTTATGACATTTAGCATTGTTGACTTCTGACATATGGCAACATACAATATTTATAAATGTTAACATACAATATTTGAATTATTTAATTTATTATAATTAAGTCATATTAAATAAGTTATTCATATTCTTATTATTCTTATTATCTAAAATGTTGTATTACTATAAACCAATAATAATAACAATAATAACAGTGCTTTCAAATGATTCATCACGATTAATCCTGTACAAAATTAAACATTTGTGTTCTGTATATATTTATTATGTATATGTATATAAACACACACACACAAACATGTAACAATATAAACATCTGTTTATATGTATATAATTTATATTGTAAATAAATCTATTTAATATATAAATATAACATATTTTTATAATATATACATGCATGTGTGTGTGTCTATATATACATAATAAATATACACAGTGTACACACATTAGAGTGTGGATTGTGCCGCATTTTTCTGTCTGAGCCCGGCCCGCGTCCCGACAGAGCTATAACCGAACCCGACCCGAGCCCGACAGGCATTAAGATATTTATGTCCGAGCCCGGTTCCAGCCCGATATAATTTTTTTCCTCATACTAATGACACATGCACTTTTGGGTCAGGCATCCATCCTCTAATACACATATATTGTGTAAACCAAAACTTTTATTTTGGATGCACTACATAATAATAATAATAATAAAAGAGCATCTACATTGTAAAATAAATACGTACAAATAATGAACAATGTTCTGTGTTAATATGAAGAAATTTTCAGTATTAATTAATTCATTTATTTATTTATTGCAGGTGTTTTACCTGTATTTTTGATTTTTTTTGTGTGTGTGTTAAATTACCAGAATTTTTCCCCTTAAAACAGAGGAAAAATAATAATGCATGTTATTTAATAAATAATACAGTATATAGGATAATAAATATATGATATATGACCCTTTTTTATGGGTGTGGATACATTATTTAATGTTTAATGTTTTCTCAAAAAACAAAACATCAAAAATTAATTGCTATCTCTATCTCTTAAGGAATTTCTCTGGAAAAAATTAGGATGTGCTGTTGGAACAGGGCCGATTATAGGATTTCAGTAGGCACACAGTTTTACGTGCTAAAGTTTAAAATGCCTCAGATATCTAGTGCAGCAAACGAGAAGAGAAATCACTTAACATTTTCGTGGGGCTCAACTTCTCCTAATCAGGTTCTAGTAGCATCTCAGGATGACCTCAGTGTCATTTATGTGCAGTGACCTTACACAGTCGGCCTGAACCTGTGATTAATGCTGTGATTGCTCTGAGCCTCTGTTAGCTAGAAGAGCTGCAGGGTTACAGCAAGGGCGTCCGAGTGATACCTGACATTTCAAACACTTTCTGTTCTGTCCTCCAGAAATCTTCTTCCAGGGCATCACGTTTCACTGACACTGATACACCATTTCCTAGCGCTGGACAGTACACACTATCCAATTCTGCACAGCTCAGCATTATTTACAAGATTTAAGTGTTCTTATATGTGGATACACTGCATGTGCTCATTACAAAAATATGAAGTACATATAAAACAAGGCATCTGGCTAATGAGAGGGATAAATCTGAACACTTGAATTGGAGAAGAGTCCTATATCATTTTGATGAGCTTTGAAAAACGTGTGACCTTGAGGTGCTTTGCTTTTTTAAGTCAATACTGGATTTTTCTTTCCTGGAGAATTGAATCTCGCTCATTAAAACACAGGCTATATGGAAGACATCAGTCTAAAGCATGAGAACTTTAGTTCTTTATCCCTGGTTATCTTTTTGCTTGGCTGTTGAATTTTTCTTTAATCCCTCAATATTTCACGCTAACCTTCTCACTGTGAGCCAGGCTTATAGGAATCAATTATAACACCTTTCTTTCCTTCTAATTCATGCTAATCCTTGAAAGGCTCTGTGTCTTCTGTCCTGTTTTGAGAGGAAACATTCTTTTAAATGGTGAGATTGATCTAATTAACCAAGTGAAACGTTTTTTTGAACTTTAAGTGTAGTCAGATTGGGTGACTTTCAGCCTGGTTATGGGTGTTTGATGGGTTATTCCTGGGCAAGCAAACATTCAGTGCTATCCTCAGATGGGGAATTTACTCTCTGGAGCAATTTGAAATCTCATTTTGAGTGAGCAAACACAATTTGAGTTTTAGCCACGGCCTACCTTTGCCCCCTCTTATTGAGAGGTAGAAGTGACACATATTGTTGCTGTGTCTGTGTAAGTCAGTTTCGATTGGCTTGTGACTACAAGACAAGTGGTTTGGAAAAATGGATGGAAGGATAGTTCGATTGGATGGGTGTTGTTCCAGGAGTGCTGATATTTCATGTAACACCACCTGCTTCATTGCATCACTTCGCTTCTTTATGTTGCATTGTTCCAGACAGTATGAGTATGTAGTAACTGGCTTTTTTCTGAACTGCAATTTACAGAATGTTAATTTTAGTAATTTAGTTTAGACCAATTCTTCCTGTGCAGCATGCATAATACTAGCATAATGGCTGTTCACTTACAAAGCACATAATAAGCACTTATTGTAGATCTCTTAATTTTAACAAAAATGAAAACCTAAAACCTTAACTATTAATAAACAGCAAATTACGTTTACTGAGGTAAAAGTCATTGTCCATGGGGTTGTTCATCCAAAAATGAAAATTCTGTCATTAATTACTCACCCTCATCTTGTTCCAAAACTGTAAGACCTTTGTGCATCTTCAGATTTGATTAAATCCAAAATCTTTCTGATTCTGACCCTTTGTAAACAGAAAGGGAATTGCCATGTTCAAGGGCCAGAAAAGAAACAAGGATATTGAAAAAATATTCCATGTGACATCGGTGATTCAGACGTAATTTTATAAAGCAACGAAAGCTATTCTGCATTTTTTGTGCACAAAGACAACCACTTGAACAATTGAAGAGTTCAGATGCAAAAGCCTCTAAAAGCCATCTTGGTCAAAAATGAGATAATGACACTGAATGAATGCTCCCCACACTTTCAAATGTGCTAAATCCCAGCCTCAACCCATTCTGAAGTACCAGTACTTACATGCAAACCTACACATACAGTAGCAGCCAGAAAGAAATTTCAGTTTTAAAGAAAAACATCAGACATATTTAGAGGCTTTTGCATCTGAACTCTTCAATTCTTCTTTTCCATGCCAGTCTTCGACACACATTCACACAAGTACCACGACACATACGGAAAAAGTAAAAATTGTGGAATAAATGAAATATTTCAGTTTTCTTTGCGCACAAAAAGTATTCTTATAGCTTAATTAATCACCCTTGTGTCGTTCCAAATCCATAAGAACCAATGTTCATCTTCGAAATACAAATTGCAATATTTTTGATGATGTCAGAGAGCTGTCTGTATAGACAGCAATACAACTCAAATGATCCCAGGTCAAGAAACACCATGTCCATGTGACATGAATTTTGCGACAATAGGAAAATACTTTCTTTTTTTTAAATACTTAAAAAAATTTTGCGTAAAGGAAAACAAAAATAACACAATTTAACACTACCATTCTTCTCCTATCACTTACATCTTCTGCCATTTTAGAGAATATTACTGCGTAAGCGTACGCGTATACAGCCGCAGATTACGCACATGTGCTTTCACCCGGATATAAACAAGGCTGATTACGTCAAATACGTTAAAGCTTGTGTATGCTGTGCGTTGAGATACTTTAAAATGGCGAAAGATGCAGCTCACGGGAGAAGAGTAAATTATGTTATTGTTTTTTTATTTGTGCAAAAAAGTATTTTCATGGTTTTTCTGGATCTGGAATCATTTCAGTTGTATTGCTGTCTATGGAGGGTCAGAAAGCTCTCAGATATTATCAAAAATATCTTAATTTGTATTTTGAAGATAGACAAAGGTCTTACAGTTTTGGAATGACGTGAGGGTGAGTAATTAATGACAGAATTTTTTTTTAAATTATTTTAGTAAACTTCCTCTTACACCAAAAAAGTCACCTAACTAAAGTATTGCCTCATTCTGTATAAAAATGTATTTTTACGCTGAGAAATCATTGATATTTAGTCCAGCAGCACTCTATGTTGTAGTATTGCTGGAGTATGTAGTACATCTGTCAGGCTAGGCTTGATTAAATTAGTTTTCCATATTTTGAACAGGTTGAACAGTGAACAGTTTTCTCTGTCATAATTGATACTAACCCTCCTTTCATTACAAAACTGTAAGACATATTTCCTCACAAAAGAAAAAGTTATCAAGCCTGGTCTTTAGTTTTGATACACAAAATGAGAATTTATGATATGTCAAACAAAACTAAATCTGACATCATTTACTTACCTTCATGACTTTCCAAACCTGTATGACTTTCTTTTTTGTCTGAAACAAGCATTTTGAAGAATGTTGATACTTAATAATTAATGTTGGTGTCTTTGACTTCTATAGCATAAGTTATGCAGGTTTGGAACGGCATGAAAGTGAATAAAACTTTCATTTTTGGGTGAACTATGAGTTTAAGACCGGCACTATAATGCAGGTCTTCTGAAGCCATATAATAACTGTGTATGAAACATTACGAGGTTTTCTGAAATGAATCAATTGATGAATTGAACAGATTCGAGCTAGGAAGGGTAGCAGAACACTGAGTAGATTTTGGCTTGTTTCTCATAAAAGCTATAAAAGACTTTAGAAGAGCGTCAGTGCTACAGTAAGTCAGTAGGGTGTTTTGTATCACTTGATAGCTTCAGTTCGCATTCAGTGTAATTGTATGAATTGCCTACAAAATTTCTGCTTTTGTGAAGAATTATGCAAACAAGATGGCAAGTAAATGCGTGCAGAATTAAAATTTTGTAGTGAAGTGTTCTAAAATAAGCTATAGATCAGAATGGCAATAACATTAGGCAACAAAACATTATCTCACAAGAAATATATATAAGCTATCTGTTCCCTTGAAAAAAATGCATTATCACAATAATTACCAGTTAAACTTGTCGACTTTTGGGGAGAGTTGCACATAAAGAAACACAATAAAGAAGAATGTCTGCCAGAGTCAAGACTTAAGAAGATAAATTGCAGGCGTTTGCCTTGGTAATGATTCTCTAGAACAAACTGAGCGTCTTGCAGTGTTTCTCACTCACAATGCTGAGCCTCAGCGCTCAATCACAATGAGCGGACGGGCCTGTGCAGTTAAAGCACCGTGAGTTCTGTTGGTATGTGGCCCTTGAGCGTTTTATTTACAGCCTTATTTAGCAGAAAAACACCTGGCTTGACTCTGAGTGATGGTGGTATTAGTATACAAGATGTGCGTTTATTGTCAGCTGCTCTCAGAGAGTTAGGGGCTTTTTTCAAATACTAATTTGTATTCAGTGACTTTTTAAAACACCTGGAAGTGGTTTTGTATAATGCGTGGCATTTATACCTCCTGTGCTTTTGTATGTCAGTAATGACTTGAAATGCTAGAGGTGAAGAATCTAATTGGTACAGGATTCTTACTAGCACCCCTAATAACAGGATGTAGGATGGTAGATCATCCCAATTACTTGGACAAAGCAGTCACACCTTCTAGTTTCATTTCGATAAAAACACTAAATACGACTTAACCCTAGACACAAATGAGGTGCACCAAATGGGAGTGCTAATTAACAGTTGAGACGGGCCTCTAGAGCTCATCAGTGACCCTCTGAAGCACCCCACTTTCACTTATCCCACTGCTGTTTCCTTGAAAAATCAGAAGTGATGAGAGGTAGCAGGGGTAATGACATTCTCTTATCTCCATAAATTGGGCTTTGAGACCAATGTGGATCATGGGACAAGTCTGACAGACCATTACTTATCTTTAATGGAGTACCCCTTGTGCAAATGGGATGGACCTTCATAGATGTCTGCGCTCAGATCGGTGAAGTAGCTGCCGTGGGCCTCCAAACAACAACAGCAACAACAACAAAGAGGTTTATGCAACATCAACGCAACACTGTGACTCATGACTCACTAGCTTTCATTAGCATGTGCCAAAGCAATCTTTTTTATTTTTGCTGAATATTTAAGCAACTTCTAACCCTAGGTTTTTGACTTTGGAGCACAAATCATTTTTGTATTTTATTTTGGTATATTTATGTTTTCTTAATTTTGTATTTTATGTTTTGCTATTTTTATTTGTTTAATTATGTTACATTTTTCTTTTTAGAATTTTGTTATTTTATGTGCAAATCAAGCATCTTTTTCATTTTTGTTGATTTTACCTGATTATTTAAACAAACTGTAAGTTTTAGACTTAAGCATAAATCATAATTTTATTACATTACATTTCTGTTTTATTGATTTTGTATTTTATGTTTTTTATATTTTTTGAATTGTTACAATTTTCTTTTCATTTATTTTTATTCTATTAAATATTTATTTTTTTTTCCTTCATGTTATGCTATTTTTATTTTATTGGCTGTGTATTTTATGTTCTTTTTTTAATCAAGCTATTATATTAAGCTTAATTTTATTAATTACTTTTTTTGATGTTATTTTGTTATAATATTTATTACTTTTCAATTTTTCTTATTTTAAATATATTTCAATATATTTTCAATTTTAATATATTTACATGAAATATTTCATTTAATGCTACTTTTACTCTTTTTTTATATTTTCATGATATTTTTATTTTATTATTATTTTTATTACAGCCGGTTTTATTGATTTTGTATTTTATGTTTTAATTACGTTAATGTTTTTCTTTTGTATTATGTAATGCTATGTTTGAGTTATTTTTTTATATTTTGCTGTTTTTATTTTATTTATATTTTTTATTTTATTGGCTGTGTATTTTATGTTGTTCTATTTTTGTTAAGCTCTTTTTAAAATATTTTTAATAGTATTTTTATTTTATTTTTTTTAGATTATTTGACCATTGCCCCTGTGTGCTAAAGTCGTAGCAGTTTTTTCTCAATGCCTTCAGTTTTCTGTTGAATATCTTTAAAGCTTTTAAAAACTTGGAAACCAAGAACAAATGTCTTTATCACATATTATCTCCTCCATGCACCTACGGCTTTCAGAGATTTAACAATAGCGTGGTGTGTTTGTGTAATCTTACACAGAAGGGGGCGAGTCTGACCGAGTCGGTTAGAAGATCTCATGCTGATGAGCGATGTACAATGAGAGGATTTATATGCAACAACACCTCCATTCTGTTTTATTGACTGAGATTAGAGATTCAAGTTTGGGATGTTGAAAGTGGATCTCTGATGTGCCACTTGAAGACGCAAAGAAACACATTAATATGTAAGGAATCATAAATATTCATTCAGCCACACAAAGGCAGTGCACAGAATTAACAATAGGTCTGTTCTAAAGTGCGTGCACTTTGGAATTACTTTTTTTTCACAAAGTATACAAGCTGATTTACAAGTTGCTAAAAATGTTACTTTTTAAAAAGGAGCATAATGCAGTTATGGATTTTGCCATTACCTTGTCATGGAGTTTGCTTTAGAGGACTGCTTTGGATAATTTAGGACATCAAGGCATTAGCACGGCCTGCTAAAGTATAGAGGCCTCCTGGCACTTCTTCAGGTCTATAGGAAGTCATATGACCCCCGGTCAAGGACCTCAGAGAGATCATGATCAATACCTTCAATATTTATCCCAACAGCAACTATTTACATAAGTACCCTAATGGGAGATTGCAAATCTGAAAATTAGCATTCTGTGTGCTGCTGACCAGAAGCTCAAACTTATCAAACTTCAAGACAGAAATTGAAAACCTAAATCTGTTTATATAACTATATATTGATATCTATATATATAATTATAAAACTTTAGCTGTTTTAAAATAATTTTTCAGTACTAAATATTAAATAATAATATTTTTTAAAATAAAAGAAACAAAAACATTTTAAAACAGTACATTAAATATGACCCTGCACCACAAAACCAGTCATAAGCACTGGTATATAAATCTCAGAATTTTTTTCTTATTATTTTCTTCTTATTGTTATTATTATTATAACAGGAGTGGTTTTTAAAAACATAATTTTTATATCTAATTTATTTTATTTATTTGTGTTGATGTTTTGCTTTTAATATTATTATTTAATGTTGTCAACAATTTTATTTTAATTACATTCGATTTTTTGTTTTCTATTATATTATCATTTTACTTTATTTAGACTTGCAAGTATTTACAAAAAAAAATTATGGCAATTGTTGTTAATGCAATAATGCACTGCTCTGTTATTCTTATTCTGTTTAATTTTTACTATTTTATTTTAGCACTATTACACCAGAAAACATTTTATTCATTTTGAATTAATAACATTTTTGTATTATTTGATCTATTTTTATGACTTGAAATACATGGTGAGCCAAATCAAAGGTCATCTTGTACCAACTTTGGCCTGGGGCCCTTGTTTGGGCATCTCTAATGTACTGTAGGTAACTTATTTCAATTATGTAATTATTATGTTAATCACAAATAAATAAAATATCCATGTTTTCAGTAGTGATTTTTCAGTTGGAAGGATCATGGAATTGTAATGTACAGTACAGTTTATTATCACAAAATACGTCCAGACAGAGCAATCAGGAATTATATCAGAGCAATTTATTTTTTTTATAATTATTGGCAGACTGGACATTATCATGCTAATTACATGTCTACTTTACAAATTTATAAATGAATGGACATGGAATATTGATTTAAAGAAATTGATTAAAAGATTAAAAGATAACATGGAGTGATACAGGAACCAAGAAAGCAGCACATCTGTATAGAAAATCAATTGACCAGGACAACAGTCAATTATACAGGTCATTCTACACAAATATATAACGTGTAAAGACCAGCCTGCATCAGTCTTTGTAAAGATTTAATGTCGGCCTTTTTAGCAGGTGAAAAATTCTGCTTTTAAAAAGATAATACTATTTTTAAATACATTTTCAGTACTAGTACTTTAAATGTGACCCTGGGGCACGACCCCAACAGTCAGGTATTGTAGCAATAGCCATGAGTCAAAATTACACATTTTTCTTTTATGCTAAAAATCATTAGGATATTATGGAAAGATCGTGTTCCATTAAGATATTTTTTTTCAATTTCCTACTGTAAATATGTAAAAAAAAAAATTAAATAGTTGTATCTCTAAAATAGTTGTAAATTAAATAGTTGGTCAAATATTATCCTAATATTGTTTTGTGGGCACACATGTTAAATTGTGATTAACATTCTTTGATAAAACTTTAAAAAATTGACCAAACAAAGCATCTTTAATTTGCATGACTAATGCATCAGAAGGGTCTTTATATCCTGAAAAAACACAAACAGGGACAATTAGTCATGGCAGCAATTAAGTATTTGTGAAACATAAGTTGACACACAGCAGCTGGTAATGAACAGACTCGACTTCAAAGTGTTCAGAGATGATCTGGTGTGGTGGATGGACACTGTCTCTGTTCTGTCTTTCTTCTGTCCGGCCCTGCTTTCATTTAACCACTGCCAGACATTCACCTCACTGAAGACTGAAATTGGCCCATCTTTAGGCCCAAAAACTTTCAGAGAAGCATTTTGCCATAAAACAGAATTGGATTGGATGGATTGGAGTTTATCCACTAAATTAGACACTCTCTTCCTTATTGATTGTTGATGTAAGAACAAATAAATTGAAAATAAAAACGAATCAAAACATTTCAGAAGATGCAGAGCACAATCACTCTTGAGAAACATGGATTTGTTTCATATCTAAATTAAGCCGCAGATCAGGATACATAGGTGTAGAAGTCGATCTGGTTATGATATCACATCCGGATGAAGAACGTTTCTCTGAGAGTACTGTGTTTCCTCATATCTGCTCTTTGCAGGCTTGATCTATTGTTCTATCAGCACAATGCCTGATAGAAACTCTGGGGTCAATAACCCGAACTTCCGCTGGATTTATCACCCGGCACCTAACCTCACATCTCTGAGAACGTTTGTCCAGTGAATGTCAACCTGTTTTGCTCTGACCCAGTTTACCAAATTGTTGGGACCCATCACCTCACCTTCAAAATGTATTTGTTATTTACTACAGAAGAAAGAAAATCATGCAGGTGTGGAAAGACAAGAGGGCAGGTAAATGATGACAGAGTTTAGATTTTTGGTTGAACTTGACTTTATACAGGATGGAGTTTGCGCAAACAAAAGCTTGCAAATGGTACAGAGAGTTTTAGGATGCTACACTACTTCTCTTTTGCACCTGACGCAGCATTGGATGGTGACCCCAAGGTCAGAGCTGTATCTGTAGTGTACTTTATATTTTGCTTATCTTAAGTACATTTGTATATTTATGTATATTAAGTATATTTGTGACTCTGGACCACAAAATATATATATATATATTTGTAGCAATATACATTGGATGGGTCAAAATGCTACATTTTTCTTTTTTACCAAACATGATTGAGATATTTAGTAAAGATCATATTGCATGAAGATATTTAGTCAATTTCTTACCATAAATATATTAAAACGTAATTCTTGATTAGTAATATGAATGGCTAAGAACTTAATTTGGACAACTTTAAAGGTCATTTTCTCTATTTAGATTTTTTTACACCCGCAGATTCCAGATTTTCAAATATTGCATCCAAATATTGTCCTATTCTATCAAACCAAAGCTTATTTAGCTTTCAAATAAACTGACATATATTAATTTCTAAAAATTGACACTTGTGGTTTTGTGGTCCAGGGTCACGTTTAATAAACTGTGCTTGCTGTACACACAGTAGATAAGTTGATAAAACTGCTAAATTGGAGCTTTACAGTTTATGACGAATCACGCATAATGGATTTGTGGTGTACTCGCTCATTATATCAATTTTGTAAAAAAAAAAAAAAAATAGTTACGTACTGCAGCTTTATGTAATACTTAAAGGGTATACCTTTTATACCTTTTAAAGTGTATCATTTCCATACTGACTATTCATTTTAAAATTTAGCAAAAGCGTTTTCTCATAGGTGATTATTTGAATGACTCATTTCCATGCTAGTTTGGTGTTATTGTGTATAAACCCAC
Organism: Enteromius unitaeniatus; assembly: GCA_032359435.1. Lineage (NCBI taxonomy): Eukaryota > Metazoa > Chordata > Actinopteri > Cypriniformes > Cyprinidae > Enteromius > Enteromius unitaeniatus. The sequence continues at coordinate 1,654,734 of JAUMHI010000018.1, forward strand.
CCCTAAATACAATCCAGAAACAAAATGAACTGAGGTTTCAGTCACAGTCAGACTACTGTCTGCATAAGTGGTTATTGGCTAAATTAAGACTATATATGATACTGCTCATATATAGGAAGACAGCATCCTATATTTTATCCTATATTTACTAGACATGTAATCTACCCCTCCTCCTCACACAGCAGTTTCAGTGCTGTGGCTCATTTGAGCATGATACTCACACAGAAAGAGAGAGAACACACAGAGACAGAAAAATTCCTCCACTGATCCAAACATACCCAGTCGGCTGGATCTCATTTGCATTCATTATTCAAAAAGATGTTCATTTTAGAGGAATATGTAAATATAAGCTCTAGTAGAGCCAGAAACATGCTTGAGCTCTGTTTGCTGTGTAAGTAGAGCACTTCTCTCGTTGCATTAATTAAACCTTGGCTAGGTTGCACCAGCGGTGATTCTCGACTGAGTGATCATTATGATCAAGAAATGGGTCACAGGTCTGATTGGGTCACGGACAGCAGAGAAAAACAATGAAACTTACCATATCAAATCATGCGATCGTAGAAAATGTAATAGGCTTGAAAACAAGGATAAAATCCTTTTCAGAGAATTCTCTAAAATCATATAAAATCTTTAATATTCCCATCACATACTTCTCAGGACCTATTTGTTTACTTTTTAATCATAAAAAAAAGAGGTCGTTAAAATGTAAAACCTGGAATGTGATGCAAACCCTGTCGAGAAACCCTGCACTCTGTCAAAGCTAGAAATATTCATTAGTATTTTCTTTGTGGGGTTCCATTTTTTTGATACACTGTACATCAGTGTGACAGCAGATCAAAGAAAGGTAGGACACAGATCCACAGAGAATCAAAAAAGTTTACATTTTCAATGTTTTCATTTGAGATGTTGCCATGGGAACTGGTCAAAGACCGTGAAATCACCCATCCAGAACAAGCTTTGCCTACGGAGAGGTTCTGGGTAGAGGATCTGTCATCTACAAACCACAACAGTGAGCTGGAATATCACATTGAGCACAGTGTAGAAAAAATATCAACTTTCCATTCTATTCACTATTATCAAGTGCTCAACAAACTGATGCAAAAAGCTGCAAAACACGCACCATTATTAGAAAAAGCAGGACCATCGGTCCTCCTCTGCACTGAATGGGTGCCATCAGGATAAGAGTTCAAACAGGTGCTGAAAACATTCAATAATTGAAAGTAATCCACATAACTGCAGTCAAAAAACTAAGTTAGCCCCTATTATAGGTTATGAAAGGTTCATGTTTTGGTTTTGGGATATATAATGTAGCTTTTCACTTTAAAAACATTAACTGATGGACTCATGTGAAATACTTGTGGATTATTGTGATGGTTTTATCTGCTGTTTGTAATGGTGTTATCAGCATTCTGACGGCACCCATTCACTGCAGAGAATACATTGCTGAGTAAGTGATGTAATGCTAAATTGCTCAAAATCCATTTTAGACGAGCAAACTACTCGTTGTGAACGACCTGAGGGTGAGTAATCAGCCATTTTATTTCATCTTGCATTTTATGTTTAGGCGAACTATACCTTTAAGAATTGTTGCAATGTGCTGAGTGCTTAAAGTGCAATATTTTCATTTGTTTTATTGTCTGGTGACGAAAAAACTAAGTAGAATTGCTTAGAAGAAAAGTAATAGTACATCTGTTCTCAAAAAGCGTTATCAATTATATCTGTAGCACAAACAATGTGGGCTCAAACTCTTTTCAAAATTCCTAATCAAAAGTATAAATAGTAGCCGATTACAATCAAATCACCCAATTACAAAATCAAGAACAGTTTGATTACAGGACAGTTAGAGGATTCAATTTTGTTCCTGAGCCGAGGTGACAGTAAAAAAATTCAGCAATCAGTATCAGGGGTGTGACACCCACACGGGTGTGAAGGAAGCTAGAGTACATGAACTGGTCATACGCTCATCAGGGCCAGCTCAGCGCAGACAGCAGCACCAATCACCTTCATCCAAAAAGTAAACGCTGCTCTGAATGTCCTCCTGCTGAGCAGGTTTACAGGCAGTGGATAAATGTCGTGAGGAAATGTCAGCAGACAGTCAGAGGGTTAAAAAAAACAAAACTAAAATGTGTTTGAGATTCTCCTGAAAAGAAGCATCTAGTTAACCTGCCAGGTACAGAATAATTACATTGCAGGTTTCCTAGGAAAAGTGGTAATTTATACAAAACAGTGATCTCTCCCGAGGACCTACTCGCTACCACAACTCAATTAGTTTAATTCTACAGGACTCCCAGTATGCTAATGATATCTCAATTTTTCTGTTACACCACTCTCCTTAAACCACATTCCTTCTCAATAACATTAAAGGATTAGCTGTAGAAGGTCTGTGTGCTTTCAGAGTTTCCAGAGAGCTTGTTAGCAGACTTTATATGAAATTACACTGTAGGTGAGAACTGAGTAATAAAAACAAATATTTCGTTTTTTAACAGATTTTCACTTTTAAAGACAAGTACAGTGAGGAACACCTTTATTAAAATCATTTTCATTATTAACCAAAAGATATTAATTATTAAGCAAAAAGCAAATGCATACATACAGATTTGTGATTATATAATATTTTAATTTGGGAGTAGAAAGAGATTGGGAAACGATATTAGAGGAAAACAGTTATCTGGGAAACCCACTAAGAAAATGGAGTAGAAATATTAAACATGAAAAATAATATATATTTTACTTAAACTGTAGGTTTATATAAAAAAATAACAGAAATAGCAATATTAACAGAAATATTAAATATTTACTTATATATTTAAATATAAAAATAAAATAATTAAAATCTATATTTGTAAATAAATAAATACACTGACAAAAATAAACAATTGCTTTAATGGATTAGGTGTGATTTCTGGGATTTTTATCAGACTAGGGGTGAGAGGTGAGAAGATGTTTTATAACAATATTCATATAAATATTAATTGACCAATGATTACATGGTTTTTATGTTTATTTGTTTACCAATCAGAATGAAGTAATCAGATTTTGAATTTGAATATTCTTTCTTTGCACTTTTCTTTTTCTTTTTTTATGAGACTCATGATTGATTGACAGGTGATTCAGACTGACACAACGGACTGTGAGAGCTGTAACTGGCTCTTTAATGAATGTTCCAGTAGACTGTGTTCTATTAACATGTTCAGCTTAAAGCCCTTGTTTTAAGAATTCAATATGTATTTTAATCTTAATGAAAGTGAAACAGTCAGAAAGAAGCTTTAAAGAATCGCAGGACCTTTTCAAGCTCTGTATTCTTCCAGCGGCAGCAGCCCTCCTGATCCTTTGTTCAGTGAAGCTAATCAGCTCCAATCACGCGTCTCTTCCTCCAGACTAGACCCTCATTAGACTAATACCTGTCTTTAAACTATTTATAAACCATTGCCGAAACAAAAGAAATTCTTCGAAGTTTTAATCACTAAGACAAGCTTGTTGCTTTATAATTACATGGCAGATGCCAAAAGGGTTATTGTTTAAGACGCTCGCGGGATGAACAGTTGATTGGTGAATTCAGGATGAGTATGCACACAGATATTAATTGCTTGAAAACTATGGGCTATATGTCAAATTAGCATTTGATTTCCTGTCCTGAATTCTAATTAGTTGTATGCATCTGTTTATGCTTCATTTAAAGTGAGAGGGTGAAAAACAGCCAAACATCCTTTTCTTGTTAGTCACACAATCTGGACTTTTATTTTCTTGATGACTTGATTTATATTCTTATTGCACTTGTACTGAGAAGAAAATGATGCTATTGAACTCGGGACATTACTTTCATTTTATATTCATACTTTTTTATTTCACGTTACGCTGGGCCGCAGATCTCCATGACAACAATACAATCTGATCCAATCAGTGACAAAAGCTCTTGAGAATGCATCGGCCTAATGATGTAGGATCCTGTGGTTGTCCTCGAGTGGCAGATCAATGATGGACCCAATGAAATAGCAATGACCCGTGCAGGCTTTTAGGGAGTCACGACATGCTCCGGTTGATTGAGAACAAATGAGATAATGAAGTACCACTGAAGCCTTCAGAGACTAATATGTGGATGCGATTTTGACACATTTTCCTGGCGTTATACTAAATAAATAAATGTGACACTTCAGTCATGAGTTAGTTTTTGAGATTTAGAGCCATTTGGAGGGCAATGTTTTAATCACCAGGTTACATCTTATTGCTCTTATTTATACTTATTTTGTGCAAATGTAGTTGTATCCAATGAAGCAAAAAATAATAATAATAATTAAATATATTTTATATATACCAATATTTATAAAAAATGAAAAACTCGTGAAACTGAATATGCAGTGAGGTCAATAAGTATTTGATCACTCTGTGATTTTGCAATTTCTCTTACTTAGAAATCATGGAGGGGTCTACAATTTTCAGCATAGGTGCATTTCCACTGTGAGAGAGTAATTCCCGAATAAATTATTAAAAAAATCATACAATGTGATTTCCGGATTTTTCTTTTTAGATTCTGTCTCTCACAGCGGAAATACACCTATGCTGAAAATTGTAGACCCCTCCATGATTTCTAAGGAAGAGAACTTGCAAAATCACAGGATGATCAAATACTTATGTGCATATGTCAATTTGCAATGCAATTTTCAAAATGACAATGTATTTATTTAAATTTACATTTCCATTACCCCACATGTGCAAAGTTTGGTGCAGAAATGAAACAATAGTATTTACACTTGCCATTTACAACAGTAATCTTAATGTCAATTGCATACTAATTTTAAGTTGCAAAATGAAAATGTATAACCCAAATTGATCTGATATGTGTAACATGTCCAAGCAGAAATAGTAGCAAAATTATCATTTAAATGTTATTTGTCCAAAATGCATTTAAAAAAACAGTTAGGACACTTATGATTGCATTTTCATCATGACGCCGTGGGATATTTGTAGCATATCTACTATTGAAAATGAATGAATTAATGATTTTTTTAGACGAGATTAACACTGCCAAAAATAGATAACATTAAGTTAGTCCATGTGAAATGTGCTAAAATGACTTAGTGGATCTGTTGAGATTCAGTTAGAGTGTCGATGTACATTCAAAGGCTTCAGTGTGAACCAGCAGCTGGTCTTCAGGGGAAAGCTGAAGTGTGTGAAGTCCTTCAGCAGACGTGTGGGAGCACAGCAGCTCATCAGAGGTTCACGGCAGGTCTGTTGGCCTGCATTATGACAGTTTGAAGACCCGCACACGTTGGGTTGATCGTTTTGCGTTATATGTTTCTGAAAAATTGTCCCCTGACATTGTCTGTAATGAGCGTGTCTAGCGGTTTCAAAAATACGTTTCTCAGCTTTGTGAGCCTGAAACTGAAGAACTGCCTATTGCAAAGACAAAATAAAATCTCATTATAAGTGTATCATTTGTAAAAGATAGGACAACTTATAAAGTGCTTTTTCAGCAGTGTGTAGTAAGTGTTGTTGTTTCCAATATCTTACACTCATCCAAAGAAACAAGCTAGTGCACAAGAAACTATAAAAGAAGGAAAATCATTCATGTGAAAAAAATGTACAAATAAATAAATAATTTTTAAAAAATATTAAATTACTCAGAATGGTATTTTATTTTTTGACTCTTTGAAACAAAACATGAACGTTTTTCTATGCTATATACAGTATATAGAATAGATTATGGGAGCCAGTTTTCACAATAAAACAATTGCACCTTTGTATCTCACAAATCTTTTTGTATCTCACAAATCTCAGAATACTGATGTACTCATGTAATCTCAATTATAAAAAGTTGCAAATCTGCCTTTTTTTCTTAGAATTACATGATATAAACATTTAAATCAGAAAGCAAGATAGAAATTCAATTCAATGTAAACATTTTGTAAGATTTTTTATTTAGCGCATGCAAGTTTAAATAAAAGTTTTAAAAAGATATTAACTCACAATTATGGATTATAAGGTTCAATTCTGAGGAGGTGAGAAGATGTAAACTTGCAATTGCGAAAAAAATTACTAAATGTAAACTCACTTTTTTTATTGAGTGTTAAACGTGTTTCCATACTATATAGACCCCTTTAAAAGTCACAGAATATTTTTTAAATCTTGCTTTTTTTCGGAGATTGATGGCATAAAAAATCTATTTATATTATGGACTAACAGTCTGGAAAGTTGGTTGCTTCAAAATCCACATAGAAAACTGCATCATTCATAACACAAACTTTATTTTCAAACAATCTGTTACATCATCACTTAAAACTACCTAAATTTGAATTTGTGGACTGGTTTCAGAAGAGCAGCTTCACATAAAATCGTATAACAGGCCCCAAATGGGACCAATAGAAAAACGAGGCTGGATTATTATTAACATGCAAAATACAATCATGCATCTGGCCCTGCATCTGCAAAGAAACTAGAGAAAAAGAAAGCCTGAATGTCCACAGATAATCTAATTCAAATAGATATTCATTCTCTAAGATCCAAAATGCTTTACAATGTAAGAACATTACGAAATTTAGCAAAATCTCAATAAACCTTTATAGAAAAGAAAACAACAGAGAATCCAGCTAACCTCAGTCATCATGCTTACATCAGTAGGACTTTTTGAGTTTTTGCTTCCTTCGTGGTTGTAAGTCTGTACATGTACACATGTACATAATAGTAGCATTGCAACACCTATGCAAGCCTCACAGGCTACGCATGCACACGAAACAAAGTAGAACAGATTAGGTTTCAAATTCACAGAAACGTGCTAGTTTTTGTAGTTTTTGAGCGTTAGCTCGGTGCTTCAGTGGCCAAACGTCCTGGAAGACTCATACTCGCTGGGGCACTTGGGTTTGATCCCCTTGCTGTTGTAATAGTCCACCACCTGGTTTGGGACCTCGGCTAAGACACTTTTTGCCAAAGCAGCAGGAGAGGCCTGAGAAGGTGCAGAAGAAGAACAGAAACAAAGAGTGAATCAACAGAGCCATCTCTCCATTTCGCCATCTGGTCCGGTTTGCCATTCCTGCGCTAATGATGTGTGAAGATACTGTACTTGCTGGAACCCACATGCACGGTAATGAAAAACATCCGGTGACTTGAGCAAAAGTGACTCATGTGACTTAAAGACGCCTGAAGGAGCTGAGAGGAAGTCAGAGGATAGCCGTGTCAAACACCCTCCAACCCCTGCTGGCCAATTAGGTGCAGGGGAAGAGATTCTCAGATAGAGGGACACGGCTGAGATGGTGGTGTTTGTCAGGGGCTATCAATACAGTACCTGTCTGGAAAGAAAACATGTCTTGGCATATTTTTCGAGAGTATCCCAATAAACCATCACTTTGGCTTATGAGACACTATGTCACATTTAGAGACGTGTCATGTCAGATGTATACTGTAGATTCATTCATTATCATGTTCTATATGTGGACTGTTGTAATAAAGAAATTATCATAAAAATGTTGAAGTTTAAGTGCTAAAAACTATATATTTAATCTACCTGGTCTCATAAAAATATGTACCTCTGTGCACTTTTTGTGCAACACCGTTTTTATGTACTGTACCTTACTGCATGTTTCGCCGCTGTTTCAAAGAGAAATGTCCACTGAGTGGCACTAAAGAACAGATTCAATACATGAACCCCAGCACGTTGATATAGGTATAGGATGCTTATCCATGAACTGTTGCAAAAGGTTAATGCTCTATCATGTAAAAAAATAATAATAATAATAATAATTATATATATATATATATATATATAAATGAATCAAACTATGAATTGCAAAACATGCAACAAATTTGTAGCATGGTTTGTGATTTTGATTATATATATATTTTGTTCAAATATTCTCTCTCTCTCGCTCTCTCTCTATACAGTGTGTGTGTATATATATATATATATATATAAAAAATAGTATAGTACATACGTAAAATTAAGATAACTAAATTCAAAATAACTAAATATACAAACCTCACGGTTTTATTAACAGATATGTTAGATAAACTATATTTTAAAAAAATGATCTGGTTTATTTAATCAGTTTTAAATAAGTTTTAATCAGTTTATTTAATTAGTTTTAAACATTAAATGACTGTATTGGCACATTAAAATGGGGACTGCAGCCTGTTCCACCTCAGAGGTCTCGACCTTTGTTTGTAATACAATAAAAACAGATAAAATTATTCTATATTTTTACAATTTAAATAAAAGGATAATTTTTTTTATATTAAACTACAATTTATTAATGTAATGCCAAAGCTGAATTTTCAGCAGCATTTGAATATTTAGTGTCATCCTTCAGAATGATTCTAATATGCTGATTTGGTGCTTATGAAATTTCATGTTATTTTAATGTTACAAATATTTTGTGGAAGTAAAAAGTAAAAAAAAAAATTTAAACATATATTTGAAAGATTAAAAAAAAAAGTCCTGTTTAATCAGTTTCAACTGATGTACTCATGTATTAATTTTTTTTAATCTAGATTAAAATGGCTCATTTGAATTCTGCCAAAGATATTGAGAATATGTGTGCTACCTAAAAAATGACTAAAAGTAAGCCCGTATTCGGCCGTAGATGCTCTTACCACACGCACGTTAAATATATTTTGACATATAAAAGAAATGATAAATACAAATAAAGAGCCAGATCATGTAAACTGTTAAGACTGACTATTGTAATATCAGGTAAGGTTACTCACGTTCATTTCTGCACTCAGTTACATATGCTTTAATTATCAAAATTAAACGTGTTTACTTCAAATAAAAAACATAGAGTAACCACACATTAACATGGTTTTGCTGTACTGATCTCTGTGACTCACAGATGTACAAAACAGACCCTCTCACCTCTGTAATAAACACGGAGGTGTTAGTCCTGTCCGAAATCATGTACGACAGGTGATAAGAATCGAAGCTCACACGTACAGTAGTTTAGAAAACTAGTCCCGTCTGAATAGGGCTACAATGCAATTCGGCTAGGTTTACATCCAAGCTAAAATATCAAGATGAAAGTCATCATAGCTTGCGTAGTATAGACCCAGCTCCCAACACAACTTTGTGAATAGATTAACGGCAATATATTTTTTTATCGTGCGATAAGAGTCTCACGTTAAGGCCGATAACAGCCTACTACTAATAGAATATACATTTCTTTCAAAAAGAAATAAATTAAACCTCACAGACCCCAAAACATAGTAATAATAATAATTTCTAAATCACAGAATCAAAACCCCTCCTCAAAAGACCTCTTGACTCTTTATTACAAAACACAATCCTTTATAACAGCAAAGACTGTGGGGTTTGTCACACTCTAGTTAACCCACTCGAGAGGTAACACTTCTCTCTGTATTCTGTGGTTTGTTTTCCACCAGGGACCGGCAGAAGATGTGGTAATTAATGGAGCAGTCAAGCTAAAGGTTATTAGACTGCTCCGAGTCTGGTTGGGAAATGTGAGACGGCGAGCACAGAGGAAGGAGGGAGTAATTAACCAGGAGAGATTCTCCTTAGAGGTACTTCAGACATTATAAAGATGCAGGATGAAAACCTCTGCATAGCGATGCATTGATTAAAGGGCATGATCTACAGTTCAGCTGCATGTATAATCATTTTAACTTTCGACTGGAAGCAAAGGGAGCTCAGACGTGGGTTATGAAAAGATTTCTGAGGCTCTGAAAAACTAGGCTGTAAATAGATATGGTAAACATATAGTATGCTGTGCCCCTGACTTCAACCTTGTTACTGGCCATTAACAATCATTCAAACAATTTTGAAGGACATCACCAACACACTGAACCTTTTCTTGACTTCACCAATGAGTTTTCAATAACACTTTAGAATACAAAACACTTCTTTACTATTAGCTATGAATTTCCACTTCATACATTCCTAATTTTCTGCTTATTAATAATTAGTGGGTAGTTATTAAGTTTAGGTATAGGGTAGGATTAGGGATGTAGAATAAGGTCACGCAGAATGAGGCTTTACTACAGTATGTGCTTAATTACTATTAATAAATGGCTAATATTCTAGTAATTTGCATGCTAAGCAACTAGTTAAGAGACTAAACTAAAAAGTGTTACAGAGTTTTCTTTTTATAAAGCATTAGAGGTACATGTTTCACTGTGAGAATTATTAGATATGTTACATAAAAATCGAATTTGACATTAAAACCATCAAATGTCAGTATTAGTGCTGTAGTTGTTAACTGAAACTATTACAAATAAACTCAAATGGGATGGGTTAACTTATTGAAAAAGCTGCAATAAAAAAGGTAAATATTAGCTGAAACTTAAAAACTCAACTCAAAATTAAAGATATATATATATATAATATAAATAAAAAAATACTACTAAAACCATTTAGTTGAATTTTTTTTTTAAGATTTTGTTTTATATCTGATTTTTGGAAATTTTCAGTATCAAAATATACTCACATGTTTGAAGTTACGGAACGGCACAAACTGTACGATGTCACGCAACACTGGTTCTCCTTTAGGCGAACGAAGGATTCCGTCATCACCGTCCAGCATCTCCATGTCAGTGAAATCTGCGTTTCCAATTCCCACGATAATGACAGACATAGGCAGGTGAGAGGCATGGACGATTGCCTCTCTAGTGTCCGCCATATCAGTGATCACTCCATCTGTCAGGATGAGCAGGATGAAGTATTGCTGCATCGAGGCAAGAAAAGACAAACTTCAGAACAAGAGAAACGAATAGGTGAGATGAATAGGTGGAGTTGAAACAGGCTCACCATGGCCTCTTTGGTGTGCATTTCCTCAGAGGCAAAGTTGGCCACTTTCTGGATGATCGGGGCAATGTTTGTTGGACCGTACAACTGGATCTTAGGAAGGCAATTCTGGTAAGCCTCTACTACACCCTGAATACCTGCAATGTTTAAATAGGTAAATCTGGAGCTGTGGGAGGTACAGAATACTCACTAATAAATTACCAGGGTTATTTGTTTTAAAGAAATTTATTTATTTTAAAGAAAATAACAATAATAATAATAATAATAAATGGTTTTGATAATAAGTGATTATGATTTGAAATGAAATGAAATATACATAAAAAATGAATAATTTCATTTCAGATTTCTCATTTCCATTTAACTTTCATTTGAAGTACTAACATAATTAACACTAAATATAAATTAGAAACTAGAAGAAAAACTTTTTTTAAATAATTAAATAGATATGAATTTAAATAAAATGAAACTTGAAGTTATTTTATTAAAAGCTTAATTTAAATATCTTTTACATTTTCATTGAAATACAGTGAACATTAACTGGGGGGAAAAAAATAAATACATATTTAAAATACGTTTATTTCAGACAGTAGCAAGGCAAAACGTTATTAAATTTACTTTCAATTGAATACTAAAGTAGCTAAAAATCATTAAATAAAACCTGAAAAAGATATATAAACAAACTTAAAATAGATTTTAGATGCCAAAACAATATTTCTTATTTTTATTTTATTTTGAAGTACCAAAATAACTAAAATGTCCTAAACTTAAAAATTAACTAAAATTAAATTTGAATGAAAAACTACATATTTTTACATATTTTATACAGTTTTTAAGACTGATAACAATGACACTAAAATTATAAAAATGTTAACAAAGACTATAATAGTATAGCAATCATACTAAAATAACTCTTTAAATAATGTTATCTATTACATTTGCTCATTAACTGTATTCATTTTATTTATTGTTTCTTTTTGTAATGCTTAAAGACTCTTCATGTGGTAAACTGACACACATTACATAGTAAAGAACGGGAATGAGTGTCAGTGAAGGCTCAATCTCTGCAATGAAGCAGTACTGCTGTTTACTGACTTGCTGAGCATGAATCTTAAGGTCAGCCTGTCTCTCCTCACCACATCTCCAACTGTTTCATTTAATTAACACCTGTGAGCTTGAACACGCACAAACAGGGGCTCAAAGGTGAAAGCATGCCACACTGTGCGGCAGCAAAATTAAGATGAGAAGACTTTAAAGCGGAGGTCAATGGATGTAATCGCTTCAGTGGCTTCCCTGCAAAGACGAATCAAAGACACCCTAATAGACTCTTCAACTCTGACACGCAAACCGCACTGTCTCTTTAAAGGATAAGTCATGCTGATGGCATTAAAAGGCTTGAATTAACCTACTGCTGACGTCCTTTCATCATAACACCCTCCAAGTCTTCATGCATCGACAGTCACATTTGGCCAATTCACACCGCTGCTGCGAGAATGTCTCACCATGTGACGTGCATGTGCCCTTGTGTCTGCCTGTGATCTTAGCACTATGAACGAAAATCCATCACCTTCCGCAAATAGAAAGCTGTAAACCTTGTTAGATGTGATATCACATTGGGAGTTCCACCTAGGATTCATTGACCGTCACTGACATGTGAACCGTCCCACAACCCCTCAGAGAAAATCACGCACACTCACAGTGCGAAGTGTCAATAATCAGCTAAATGAACTCTTTGCTTTTTCACTCTGTCTTTAATTACGGTCTAGAGTAATTGCATCGGCCAACAAAATTCTCCTCCACTCACTAGATTGTGTAAAAGTTTTTGATGTGTTACAGCCAAGGAGGTCTATCTGGAGAAAAATATTCATCTCAAACGCTGTTCCTAAGCTAGCATGTAACCCTGAGAAGTCTTTGATATGCTTGCTCATGGGAATTCTTAAGGCCTTGGACATCAGAAATGACATATTTATCAAGCGACCACGTGGGAAGCTCAAAACGACTGAACTAGATGATGAAAGAGTGAACAATTGCAGAATGATTTTGTGAAAATATTTTTGCATACATGCATGTGTGTGTATTTATACACATCATAATAAATATACATGGCACACACACATATATTATGTAAACAAAAACGTTTGCTTTGGATAAATTGGATTGGATAAAACTGGAATAGTTTGTTATATAGGAATATAAATAAAATAAATAACTATTTTTATATATTAAAACAGAATAAATGACACCTTGATAAGCACTTAGATAAGACTTTTTTCAAAATAATAAAAAAAATGTAATAATCCCAAATTATTAAAAATGAATGATAAAAAAATGAAAGCTATTATTTTACCAACTTGAATGATTTGTAATTTATGTACTTCTTAGAAAAGGTTTTGACACAATTGAAGGTTATTGGAAAGTTTGGTATGGAATCAAAATAGTTTATTCATGACCTCTTCCAGAAGGTTATTGTAAACCTTGTAAACTTCTTGATTGTAGCGAGATGTTTACACCCCACTGCTTAAAGGTCTACAGATAAGCAAAACTTTTCAAATGAATGACTTCGAAAGAGTGAGAAGAAGACTACAAATTGGTTTCTTTCATGGAAAGCAAACAACCGTGGTCTCCAGACACCTCGCCACGGCTTGTCTACAATGGGTTGTCAATATTTAGAAAGTAAAAATTACTTATAATTGCACACCAATGTCATTCCCATCATTTAAGCGTACTGTGTGTCTCGCCCCTGTTTCGTCGCGAGCGCAAAACTGTCATGCTGGATTATCCAGACAATACCAGGATGGAAAGGTGCGCTCTCTGCTCAGGCTAGATTGGCTGGCATGTGTCCTGGTGGGGCTGTGAGCCATTTGCTATTCCTGGAAGAGACAGGCCTGGCTGCTTGATCAAAAGCTGAGTGGTCTGTGCCCATTCTGGGCGCCACCCTGGTGTGTCTGCGCTGATAGAGGTGGAACAGAAATAGCAAGGGAAATCAAGTGACACCAATACACTGGAGCGATGATCAATTCATCTTGCTCGTGGCTGAAAGCAGGGACGATGGGAAAAGCTAAGCACCAAACACAACCTGAGAGCAAACGAAACAAAAAATCTAATAATTTGCAACTTCTGACTTGACTTCCAAGCCAACGCCATCCCAAAGAGAGTTGGGTTACATTTGAATGCATAGACGGCTTGGCAGAGACTTTCTCACGACTACAGAATTATAATTTATATTACTTTACTTTCCCATCTGTTTCTGCATTTGAAGCATTCATTGTTCTTATATTTTCATCTTTACTCTCTGATAGCAGATACCCTTTTAGGAGACACGAGTTTTAAACTTTAAACAGGTTGCAATGATGCAAGCCTACCAAGAGATTACGGACTAAAAACAATTTTGCTTTTTGCAGCACAGGGAGGTAAGATCAAAAGCAGAGTGTCTAATCAAATCTATCAAATTGTGATAAAATATGTAAACGTCTATCCTACAAAATTAAACAATGTCCTAAAACTCTGTACAAGAGGTTCTGATCAAAAAGGTTTCACCAAGCCTTAAAACATAATTTTTGTGCTCATACAGTCATTTCTACCTGCTGTCATGGACCCAAAAGACTAATTAGTGGGGAAGGGGAGAGTGTGACAACTACGTCATCGAGACTTCCCTCCTTCAGACACTCCCCTCAGGCCGTATATTTAATAGCAGCATTAATCATTAATGCATCCACCTTTGTCAATAGTGTGACTCTGTAATTCAGCTATGCATATATTGATCTTTTTGACTTTGACAATGTTATGTTGAGGATTTTAGTAGTTCAGTCCCAGTGGGCAAAGATCGCACAGGGAAGTTAATGCATCTGCACTGAGGAGATCATTTAATATGGTCTGGAATAGATAAAATATTGGGATGAATGCTTCACATACCTGCACATTCTGGATTGTCCTCATTGAAGTTTACTGCAAAGTCATGTGAAACCTGAGAAAAAAGAAACAACCTTCTTAGGCTATTTGTGGCGAGAATAATTCATGCTATTTTCATCCATTGAGCCAAAAAAATGGCAATTCCTGATAAACTGCTACTAAATATCACTGCTACTAAAAGCAAGTTATCTTTACTTATCGTGCAAAATTACGTTTTTGATGTGCATGGAGGAATTAATTACCCATTATTTGCATTAACACTTTTTTAGCACAAGTTAAAAACCACCTCTTTCTCTGAATTTGGCATTTACATGACACGTTTCTGATGTGATACTTAAAAATGCTCAAAACAGCTCTAAACACATAGCTACTGTCTGGTCAGGATTACAAATCAAATATTTTAATCACTTAAACGATTACGAAAACATCATTTCATTCATGCCTTTATGAGTCACTGAATCATTCACTCAACCAATTTGTTCAAAACTAATCATTCGGGTGCAAAACACCACATGATGGGAAGTCCAAATTAATTTAAATTCTTTTGGACTATCCTTTCAAGTCATATGTCACATTTGTCATATGTAGACACATTTTCTTTTTTATTAATATTATATTCATTATCATCAGTCTTACATTCAATCTTAATTGTTACTGTTGACTTAAGAATTGCTGTGATCGGTTAAGTGTAATTTTAGTGTTGCAAGAATCATTTGTACAAAATGATTCATTTGTGAAAATTATTTACCAAAAGCAGATATTATGGAATTATGAACGCATTACTCCCTTTTAAATCAGAATATCGAACGCTTTTGAGACGCCATTTCATTTATTGACCCGAGACAGTTTAAACCATTCAGTCTGATTTAGTTAACTGGTCAACCCGTTCAACGAATAGACCCAATTCAAAAGAATGATTTATTAATTCATTTGTACTACAGTATAAGTGTTAATTCTGTGTTAACCTCATTTGGAACTATTTTGGTTGGTTGAAACCTAACATATATAATATCTTGCAATACTGTCTAAAATTACTCAATATCCTACTCAACTGAATTCTTGTTTAATGTCACAGTCATACTGTCTTCATTATAACTAGTCAGCTGCTGTATTCTGTAGCTAAATTTTATAATTTTGCCAGGCACCTGGGGCCGGATTCATGAAAATATTGTTAGGAAATAAGCTAAATAAGCTTTCTCATTTTTTTTTTATAATTCTTAAAAAATAATAATTCTGAAATATAATTTTAAGAACTTTTTTTACTTAGGAAGTGAACACACATCTGTACTTGTTTCATATTTCAGCCCCCATTTTGCTTTCTCTCTCTCCTCACATAATAAATAACTTAAATCAATATTTAATATACATTTATTTACTTATTTATGTGAAGTTAGTAGTCCTGAAATAAGCTGGATAAAGTAAATGCAGCTGGTCAAAACTGTTGGTCAGTACCCCCTTCAGGGGCATTCAAAGACCCTTCACGCCACACTGTAAATAAACACATGAATTTTAATACTATTTCTTTGAATACTTTTAAAAAGAAATCTGGAGTGAAGACTCACATTTTTAAGATGGATACAAAACACACTCAGCTCAACTCAAAGGCACATTATCTGTTGGAGGGAAATTAACCTGCTGATATTAATTCATACATTATTCCATCGGGAGCCTAATTAGAAGCACTGTTCACTATTCATCCTATTAATGAAATAATCCCATTGCACCCCCATTGCTATAAATGATATAAAAGTTACCTTAAAGTCCGGAGGTATTCGAGCACCGAAGCCAAACGCTGGGAACATTTTGTCACTGCATGGAAACGAAAGCGGGCAGGAGATTAGACCTGGCAGGAATTGAGGATCTTGGGGATTACTTACCAAATTTCCCATCATGCTTTCCTGTCTCAGTGGCCCCTCATCACTGCTCATTTGTAATGGACACAGATTTGCATAATTGTTTTTGTTAGCGCCTGCCAAATCAGCAAGTGCTGTGATTTCAGATTTCATCTCAACCGAACGTCCTGATGGATGTGTATTCATCTGGTTCTGGAGTGATGCCTGAGCTCAACATGGTGCTGGAAATGAGCTTTTGAATGACCTTTCGGAGAGCTGAAATAACAGCTCAGCTACAGTGGTCAAAAAACGTTGGGATTTAGCATGTTTTCCAAAAACTGCTGCAGGGTTTCTAAATAATCACCAGCTGTTAAAATGCAAAGGCCACAGGTCTAATAAAATAAGGTTTGAAAATAACAGGCTTCCTGTCAAAATGTAACTCCCACCTTGTTTTGCTGTCTTTACCCTATGTATAATTAATACAGGGCTAGGCTGTGGATGACATATTTGACTATTTTAACAAAAAAATGAAGCAGCTATGTAAATTGGGATAAAAAAAAAACAAAACAATGTTTTAATCAATTCCAATTAACCATTTTATTTACTGTTTGAAGTGAAAAGCATTGTAAGTTGTCAGTGTGGTGTCTCTGTTATTTCACTACAACTGTGTTTCCCATTTAATCTCTGATGTTCAGGAAATTACATTTCTTATTAGCTCTTTGCCTATAGCAGCAAATCAGTCACTGACGTAACAGAAGGTATTTCCTCCTAAGGAAAATAACTCAAACTGGCTTCCAAGGCACCATAACATAATGTATAAATAAATGTGTGTAACCTGCATATTGCTCTCTGTGCTCCAGAGCTTTGAGTTTTTGAAAAATCTGTCACTATGGGCAAAGCACCCACTATTGCATGAAAAATTTATATTTTTTCTTGTAAGAAATGTTCTATGGTCAGAATACATGGTTACTTTTGAATAGGCATCACATCTACAAGGTTTTTGGGACCATGCTAACCAGCCAAACCTTGACCCCTTGTTTCCTTCACTTTTTTTATCTTTTAGACAGCATACGCATTACATAAAAAATAAAACCCCAATGTTGGGACTCTACTCATTGTACTATCAAAATACTGCACACTCTGAGAAAGAGAATCAAACTCGCATATGTGTGCACCTGAACAACTGGTGTATGAAAGAAAGTCAAGACCCTCGAGAGCTGAAGTTGGGATTTGATTGGCTGTTCAGCCAGCTCACCTGTCATAGTCTTGGCAAATCTCTCCCACTGCGACTAAAGCTTTCAGATACTCGTTAGGCTGGTAGGGGTGGATGTAGTGTAACGAACAACTGTTTCTGGGATCCCCATTAGAGGCTGTGAAATCAATCGCTACCTGTAAAGACAAGCAGCAATCAAAGTAGTGCTTTGACGCTAATTACTCAAAATGTATACACCATGTGGAGAGTCGGAGCACCGTCTACTAACAGCATTGACAGAGAGTAAACAGATTGTATAGAGCCATAAAATGCATGAGTTTATGTAGGCGTGAGGCTTTGCATGCAAATAAAATGTATCTGGCTTGTATAGTTATGATGTACATCTTAACACAATATTCCCATTACATACCGAAAGTTATGGACCAAAAATCAGCATGACACGCTTCACTGACTTTGTTTCTCATAATCATAAAACCCATGTCATTTTAAGTAGTGGTCTTTAAACCATTAAGAATTGTAACCATTAAAATTGGACCATTTGTCCATCAGGGGGAAATATTTATTCCCTGAAATATCTCTATTACCAATTCAAATGTTTGCTGAAATGTATGTTATATTCATCATTAAGCTTAACTACATTTCATCAAAATTTTATGTTGATGCAGTCCTATAATTACATTTTTCTCAATGTGCCGTCTATATTGTTTGTGTGTGTGTATTTTAATCAAATTAGTCATTAAATCATATAGATTTTATAGCATTTAACTACAGTACAACAACATGTTAAGGTTTGTTCAAAATGCATGTATACAAGTTTGCTTTCTAAAGAAATATCAACACTTATTAAAAATGCATGTTATATAAGTTCATAAAACAAACATGCGATCAGTTTAACTGAAACTAATTCTAAAAACCTTTCTGGAGAATGTATATGAGAACAATTCAGAAAGTATTGTGGCAGATAATAAAAGTAATGAAACACTATGGTGCACACAAAAGTGCCATGCAAAAATAACTGCTGTTAGCGGGTGAGATAATTATTACTTTAGAAATTATGCAAAAAATAAACATTCCGAATGACAATTAGTTTTTTCTGTCCCCATTAGTATGTACAAGGTAATGAATAATAAATCATGAGTGTTCTGACTAATAATAACATAATTCATTAAACAAAACTGGCGGCTACGCTGATTTCAGAGAAGACAAATAATGGATGATTCCTTTTATAGACATAAACACAGATAAATAAATAAGCAAGCATGCTTTGTATCTGTCTGGACTTACTGTAAACTGTATTTGGCAACCACCCATGATGTAGTCCAGAAAGGAATGCATCTTAATGATCTGTGGATACAAAAGAACAGGTTCTTGTGAATTCAAGCACTTCCATGTTTCATGCTATCTTCTTCTCATCACTTCTAATTTATGTCAACTATGATCAAATTCAGTAGCCATTTGCAGAACTGGGATCTCACATTTTAGCCGG
The DNA here is from genome assembly GCA_032359435.1 of Enteromius unitaeniatus. Taxonomy (NCBI): domain Eukaryota; kingdom Metazoa; phylum Chordata; class Actinopteri; order Cypriniformes; family Cyprinidae; genus Enteromius; species Enteromius unitaeniatus. The sequence goes on from JAUMHI010000018.1 coordinate 1,673,915, forward strand.
ATGGAATGACTTCTAGCTGTGTGAAGTTCCCACCTCCATCTACTGTAACCATTAACGCCTCTGCTGACAGCATGACACTGCCACTTTTTGAAATACAGGGCCTACGGGGAGGAGACAAGGTCCTCTAGAGAGCATCATTTCATGATGAAAAAATATTACCTTGCACTGATTCAGAATGACAATCCCAGAGTTCTTGTAATTCTTCTTCTTCACTTTATATTTCGGGTTTATGCATTCCCACTGGACCTGTCATTGTTTAAAACATATAAAAACGAACCATTAGCTTTTCATCATTACTGGTTGGAGTGGGTGATCGAGACATCCTGGACACTATAATAGCTTCGTTAGAACGTGTGAGATAGTATAATCACTTCCCAATAGAGCAGTGAAGAAGAAAAAAACAAAAAACAAAAAAACAAGTGCTCCAGTCGACAATAGAATCCGAAAACAACAATTTCAGTCATAATAATGAGGAATGAAGTCGAGCCTGGAAGCAATTTTCTAAAATAATTAGCAGACTTTGGTACTGATGCCTGCGGTAAAGAGATACCAGCCTAAAGCGTTCGGGACTTCACAAGAGAACGAGGTGTCGTCCAGCTGTAACTGTGCATTTTAGCAGAGTTACAATTAATTGACAGCTTAAAAGACAATGACTTATTGTTTTCAAAATCAGAAGAAATTAGAAGCTTAGTCTTTAGCAGTAAAAGTTAATCACTGGGTCCATTTTTAGAATTGTGCATCGTAGACTAGTGAGGACTGAATACTCTTTATTTACATACTGATTATCAACTATTAAGGAGGACGTGGTCATTTTGTGTTCTGAATTTTTTGTACCATAAGAAAAATGCAATTATCCAGTTTGCTTAGTTTGTAAACATTATAGTGGTCCTGAAATGCAATAAAGCACAAACTCCAAATTACAGAAATTAAGAATTAATTAATGGACACTTCTAGTAGGTGCAGGGTTATGAATTCTGATGGGATGCTTTTTGCTTGATATTTAAAGTGCACAGTAATTTAAAATAGCATTTCAAAGTCTTTCCATCAGCTGTCATTAAATTAAACCATTCCAATTATGCAATTACTCCACTTATAATTCCATTAGAGCGGATTGTTCTTTTGCACTCAGTAATTTTGATTTCAGTTATGTTTTTTGATATGTGCATGTCAGGTCCTTCTTAAAAGGATTTGGTTTCAAAAAATCAGCGAAACAAAGAATCAATAACTCACTACCTGTAATTACTCCACCTGTAATACCATTAGAGCACATTGTTCTTTTACAGTCAGTAATTTTGAATTCAGAAAAGAGAATTTGGTTTCAAAGAATCGATAGTTTAAACAATCACTAAATCAATCCGAATCTATCTGTCTAGTTATTTATTTATACATCTATCTATCTTTTTAGATGATGAGAATATGTGAGAAAAATCCAGCTGTTCAGCTCAGGTTTGCTGGAGGTAATTCTCCACAGAATCTGTTAAAGAATATAAGTAATTAAACTGACTTTGACCCACATAAAGATCTCCTCATATAACCTCAATTCCTCTTTCATCTTTCACTTTTGCTGATTACTTTTTGAACCAACTAGTTCCTACTCATCAGTAGCTTAACCTGCTCTGAATATCTCACAGAGCTGTTTCAAATGAATTCCATTGGATAAAATTTAAAAAAGCTGCTCCGCTTGTAGATGGTGATCTCTGTGTGCTGGTTGTGAAAGTGCTAAATAAATTGATACATTTTTTTTACAAGTTTAAAACTGTTACCTGTCTTCCATCCATCGCTGATCGCATCTCTTTGAACGTAGCTTGAAACTCCCCAATGAAATCATGTTTTCCGTTCGAGTCCCAGTCCCACACTGTACACTGAATGTTAAGGGAAGAACACAACAGGCTGAAATATAATATTAATAAAGCATTTAAAGCAAATATCACTAAGAGCAGTCAACACTTGATGGCTGCTCTGTCAGTTCTTCTTCATAAGTTAGGAACCTAGGTGTGCTGTTTGATAACAATCTTTCATTTTAAAGCCATGTTTCTAGCATCTGTAAAACTGTGTTTTTACATCTTAAGAACATATCTAAATTGTGACCTATGCTCTCAACCTCAAATGCAGAAATGTTAATTTATGCATTTATGAACTCGAGGTTAGACTATTGTAATGCTTTATTGGGTGGTTGTTCTGCACGCTTGATAAATAGACTACAGCTGGTTCAAA
>JAUMHI010000018.1:1686315-1703123 GCA_032359435.1 Enteromius unitaeniatus
AATATTATATTATATTATATATATATATATATATATATATATATATATATATTACTAGTCAGACCACATCAAACAGGAAACATTTAATATTAAAGCGTGTATGAAACAAAGTTTTATTAAAAAAAAAAGAGGAAATTAATAACTATTGTAGCTTTAAGGATATATCTACTTTTAATTTAGTATTTAGTAACTTTGTATAATTTCTGTATATTTCCTACTTGTTGAAGGGCATAGGTAAATAATTACATTTATTATAATGGGTTTATGTGAAGATTGATTAAAGTTGGCTTAAATTAGAAACATTTTTTTTTAAGTCTAACACGTGTTAAAATCGATAGATCTCAATTATACTGTAATGCTGAATGGCTATAGTCAATGGTTAAATATTAGGAAACAATTTTAACTACATAGAAACATCAGAAGCATTGGTATCAGTGACACTGTCCTTGAGATAGCATTAAACAATTATTCAAAATACACAGTTTTTATGTTGTTTCTATGTGAAATGTGAAGACTGAATATGAAATCATAGGAATGTAAAAGTTTATTTAAAAACTTTAAATGTTGGGTGGAATTAATCAATTAATTTCAGAAAGATTTGATTAATTATTTAATTCCTTTATATATATATATATATATTTAATAAAATATATTCTTTTTTTTACTCATCAAAAACTTTTCTACATTGATAAGTGATCATTCAGCTATAAATCAGCATATTAAAATAATTTCTAAAGGATCAAATGACTCAGCTAAAGACTATAATTCAGCTTTGTCATCACAGGAATACATTACATTTTACCACAACATTTACAACATATTAACATAAATCTTAAACTAATAATATTTCACAATATTACTGTTCTCACTTAATTTTTAATCAAATTAATAAAAACTTGATGATCATAAGAGACCCCTTGCCAGCTGAAAAATCTTAACAACCCCAAACTTTGAACAGTAGTACATTAATATTAATCACATTTCTATTAAAAATAAAAAACATGCAATTTTTGTGACAATGGAGCACTACAAAATATTATAAAAATCACACTGTTTAGGGATGTTTGAAATCATGAGTTCAACATTACTGCCGCTGTCTGTGAGTCTCCAGCAGAAAGAAAAAGTTGGAACAATAAAAAAAAAGAGAGAAAATCGAGGACACTAAATTCCTTGAAAAACCCATTTTAAGTTCATCTAGGCTAAATCTTCAGAACAACTAAAAACAGGGCTTCACGTACGCCACATATAAAAGAAATTAATACGAGAGCATGCCAACTTACGTGCTCAGCTGAAAGCGCACAAAGTTCTTAACGTTGTTGTATATCCCCTTCCCTTCTTCAATAGCAGACCTGGATTGAGAAACAAAGGCTTGAGGAAATGTGTAGACTCATCAGACGGCACATCAATAGTCCTCACAAGTCTGAAAAAGCCAAAAAAGTAAGGAAGCATGTGCTTACATGATAGTTTGAAAATCATCGTCTACCAGGATCATGTCTGCTGCCTCTTTGCAGACATCAGTGCCAGTCTGACCCATTGCCACACCAATGTCTGCTGCCTTCAGAGCCACAGCATCATTAACACCGTCTCCTGTCATTGCAACAACGGCACCAATGTTCTGCAAGGACTAAAGCCAGAAAGAGCACTAAGACACATGGGGATATGTAGAGTATGATCACAAACAATCTGTTTGGTGCACTCACCTTAACTATCTTTAACTTGTGTCTAGGGCTGGCTCTGTAGAACACCACTATCTGTGGAGACAAGTTACAAATTCATTTCATGGCATCCCTTCTCATAACAGCTTGATACATTTAAAAGAGAAAACGTGTTATGTTCAAGATTCAATTACTGCATAAGTCTATTTCAAACTATTTTCTCAATACCTCAAAAAGGTATGTCAGCCGAAAAAAACACAAGTGAAATTGAATTCTATCCAAAGCTCAACTTTGAATTTTTTGGACGGTAGTGCAGAGAAGATTAGAGTGCATGAAAGCATATTCATACCCTTGGCACTATCTGAGAGAGATGCTGGATGTCCATCTGGTCCACTTCTTCTCCAGAAAGAGATTGAGAACCTTTGGTAAAGAGGCCCAGTCGACTTGCTGTGAGAGAGAGGCAACAAATAAATATATTTGAGCAAATGAATTAAACAAGTAGATCCTGAATGTTTACTGTCCAAACTAAAAGGTAAAAATATAAAGAGATCTTTTTGTTTTTTATACATGATTCAAACTGGTGTCATTTTAGTACTATTCAGATATTATAGTATAGTAATATTTTTAAATATTTTTTTAATCTTTCATTTTATTTTCAAAGGTTCAGTAATTTTGCTGTTGTAATTTTAAAAATGTGTAAAAACGCAGTTGTTAATTTTTATTTCAGTTTTTGTTTTTAGTTCATCCAGAAATATTGAAATGAAAAATTGCTATGCTTCGTTTCAGTAAACCATAATGACCCTCATTCAAACTAAGTGGAAATCATTTGTATAAGTAATCATTCATTTTTATGCATCATTTGATTCATTAATCGATTAAAAACTATGATTTAACAACACGTTTACACACAAAACTTTTACTCACTATTACTCACAAAAGCCATTTGTAATGTATTGAAAAGTAGGTAATAATATAGGCAAGCAAATATTGTTTATACTTATAATACATTCAAGTTTAATTTTATTACATATCACTACACTGCTGTCTAAAAAATACATTCAATTCTTTGTGTTTGTTTACAGCAAAACAGTTTAAAACATGCCAATACTTTAATCTTCAGATTATATATGTCACAAGCCTAAAATGTGAGCGGATTAAGAGTTACAAATGTCTGTAAAAAGCATAAATCATTGAAGATGGAGAGACACGCACTGTGACAGAAAGGGAATAACATGGTTGAAAGTCATACCAATTGACACTGCAGTCTCTTGTGAATCCCCTGTGATCATCTTCACCGCCACTCCAGAGCTGATCAGCGTCGCCACTGCCTCTTTTACTCCCGCTCTGGGAGGGTCGATGATGCCCACCAGCCCCAGGAAGGTAAGAGCACCCATCTCAGATCCAGAAGCAAACGCCAGCACTGCCAGAGGACAGGGACAACATCATCAGCTGCTGCCAAAATCTGCTTGATCTCAATACAATTACTGTGTCCTCCACAAATTGCCTTTAATTAAAGGAAACTAATAAAGAGGAATGTCAATATGTGAAAGCACTTCTTATGCATCCTCAGAGACAACTTAATCTTATCAAAATAAGCCAAATGACATGCAGACAGCTGTAAGCTGGAAAAGACTTGCCAACTACGGAAAAACATTTGGGTGTCATTTCAAAGTTATGTGTGATTTGCTCATGGCAGGAAAGCGGTTTGACATTAAGCCACAGTCTGGGACCCAAATGAGTCGAGTGTTATGTATAGAACTTTTCAGAAATTCTCTTAAGAGTAGCAAAAGCTGTAAGAGTCAGAAAATTTAAAAAGCAGGACATCAGAGATTCACATAAAGCAGTAAATTCAACAAAGTATATGCTACATTCTTAAGTACTGACAGGGGTAACACTTAAGTGTCATGAAAGAGCAGCAATGTCTACACATAGTGCCACCCACAACTGCTAAATCAGCTAATTGTGCACCTGTAAGTCTAATACAGCAAGTCATTCATGTGTTTAATATAAGAGCATATGCTGTAACTACCCCTTTGAAGGTTTAGATATGTAGTCCATCAATTGTTTCAAACGTATAACAGCTTCTGTCCCTCAAAAATAATGAGATTCAATGCATAATGTGATGCAAAAGGAAACGTAGGCTGATGGAATTTGCTCAACTACAAATTACACTAGCCCAGAGCCATTGAGAATCAGAGTTGTGACACTCCCATAGGCTTCCATAGGAACTCAGGAAAGCGGAAGTAAAGCGTGTCAGGGAGCAGCCAATAGTTCCAGCATTGAAGTCCATTCATTTCAGTGTTTCTCAAGCACACTCGCCAGAAAGTTGAGGAAATTACTGCAGTTTTGGGCATTTTAACGCATTATATTACCTGTCGGAAATCTGGCCAGTAGTTGTATTAAATGAAACCCATTATAGTTACTGTTTATTTTTAGATAATAGGCAGTTATGCTATATTTGGAGTTAGCGTAAGAAACTCCTCAATAGCAATCTTTCTTTTATTGGGTTAAGTTCCGTATTTGCTGACCTTTTTTAACATTCACTTATACATGAATGCATTTTCATTGTTGTAAAGTGAGTAAGAAATGAAAGTGCTGTACCTCTGAGACCTGCAGTGCCCATGTAGCTCTTCTGCTGCTGGTAGAGTTCTCTCTGCTGATGGGTCAGAGGCAGAGTGACGCCTTTACTGTGGTAGGAAGTACAGAAGCGGATGACCTGCTCATAGGCACCCTTCACAAAGAATGTGGCAGGCTTATCCTGTCATTTAAATCAGAAGCAAGGAAAGATAATTAGTTAGTGTTTCAACTCTTAGCAAACTGGCTAAAAAAACCCAAAATGGCTATATTATTAAGTAAAGTGACCAGTTTTTTTGGGTCAACATGAATGAGCTTCAGTACATTTTTGTGGTGACATTAAATAAATCAAAGTCTTTGTGCATGGTCATATAGCTGAACTGCTTGTAGACTATGATCAGAATTTAATTCTAACTATTCATTACAAATTAATTCCAAGACATAACACAGAAAACAAATAACAGAACCCAGCAATAAGCTCTTCCTATGCAGCAGCCTGGTGAGCGCTTTTCTTTTCCAGTGGACTGAAAAACACTTGCACCCTGACAACCATAAACCGAGAGAAGCTAGACACTCAGATCGGATCTTAAGATTTCAAGAGAGGCCTTTGAGATAGCTCAGTGTGAGCCAGAGAGTAGTGAAAAATAGCCAGACAAGAGAGAAAGCATTTGGGTGCTTTCTATTCATTTTAAGAAAAGCCATTTTTTGAAGGGGGTCTTTTGGTGCATCAGTAGGTAGTTCAATGTGCACTATTGTGATGCTGCCAACTAATTTTCAGCTCCAATTACAGTTCCTTGCACCATCTAATCATTTACATTTACAAAGTGTGTTCTACAATGTGGTCCAGCTTACCTGCTGGGTGCGATGGACGACACGGACTGCCATCCACTTCTGCTCTGAGGAGAAAGGAATTTCTTCCAGACGCACAAACTCCTGCTGCATCCCCTCCAAACCCATCTATAATAAACAGAAAATGTGGTTACATACTCAGCACACTTGAATCTTTAAAAAAAAAAAAAAAAAATCTAATCTTAAAATCAATTCTGGTTCAACGAAATAAGCCTGATAAAACAGTGGATTCATACAAAATCAGAATACGAAGAAAGGCATGGTCAGATGAAAACTCCTGGTGCATTTCAAGTGAAAAACAATAGCAAGGATGGCCGAAAATAAATGGAATGGAAGTTAATGGGAATCAAAAATGTTTGGTTACTATACTTTGGTTACTTTACTAGTTTGGTCACAAATAAAGTCATACAAGTTTGGAATGACAAAGCCTGAAGGTTCAAGGCTGGCCTTGTGCAATTCTGAGTAAAACGCTGCAGCATTGCAGCAGCAAGTTTTGCACAGACAAGAACCCACCCACCTTTTTTTCAGAAAACAGAAAAATCTAGTTCTCTCTATCCTTAGATTTGCATGACATTTCTCTCAGTTTAATCCCCATGCAAACATCCCTGTGGAGAAAACAATGTTATTAGAGTACCAGACTCCACACAACCGGGACCCTCAGGGGACATGCTGTTGCCACAGTAACCTGTTCTATGGGGTGTGAAAGCGTGTCTACTCATCTTAATTAGCACGAGCAAGCAGAACCAATTCAAACACTCCGTTTGCCAAAATGAGGTGACATAAGGTGACAGACAGAACCACGCAGACATCATCCCCACAGTCGGCTGCCTCTTGTTTGCACAGGTGGGCAGAGCCACAAGGCACATCCAACAACATCGTTTGGGTTTAGTTATGACACAGTATTTTCACGTAGTATCTCCAAAGAACAACAATTAGCAGCATGCCATGTTGAACGGCAGCATACTGTACCTTCATAGCCAGGGCAATGAGGGCGCCTTCGGTAGGACGGCCCATCAGGGTGTTGCTCCTGATTACTGCATCATTGCACACGCATCCAGCCTACGGGATTTCAGACAGCAAAAGAAATGTGTCACACAATGATATCCAAACAGCTCTGCATTTCATCATAAACTCTGCTCAGACTCACCTCCACAATCTTGGTGATGGAGTTGTTGGAGAAGCCGTGCACCACCTCTCCATCCATCAAAACCTCACCAGAATTGTTGTACCCGACCCCAGTAACCTGTAAACAAAGCCGAAACCAGGTCAAGGAGATCTTAAAAACTTCAAGTTTAAATCAAATGTCATCTAACTTAAGTAGTGTGATGTTTATGAGTCAAATATGATACAAATGTAGGATGGACTCATGAAATGTGGGCTATATACGGCAGGTATTTGGAGGTATGATCTCAACCAATAGGGAAGCTCTTTATAATGTTAAAACACACAAGGCTCAAACACTGACACCAGATGACTTTAGCAGTCTTTAGCAGAGCCCTGTTCGCAGCCCAAGGGGATGTGAAATAAAAAAAGCATGATGTAGTAGACCTGAGAGAAGCGACCTAGTAAGTTTAAAAAGCGAGAGACTCAATCTACTCTTCAGCTGACTGCTCTGAAGATTTATTAGAGCAGGCCGATGGCACAGCAATCCATTCAGGACTCTGCACTGATACCATCAGGCTCCTGAGACATTCCACTTGTTCTTTAGACAGAAGCCCAGAGATTTCGCTTCAAATCGATAGGGCACATGAAACCTCACAGCTATTATCGCTTAAGATGACGTACTTCTAACGTGGTGCTGCTGGTTTGATGTCCTGAAACCAGCCTATTCTTTGTCCTGATGTCTAATTCTTTATGTTTTGAAAGAAGTCTTTTATGCGCACTAAGGCTACACTTATTTAATCGAAAATACAGTCAAATATATAATATTAGGAAATACAATTACAAAATTAAAATAGTTTTCCTTTTTCTGTTGATGGTTCCTGTGATGGTAAAGCTAAGTTTTTAGCATCATTTCTCCAAGTGTCAAATGATCCTTCAGAAATCATTGCTGGTTGAGAAACATTTCTTCTTTATTATTATTCTCTTATTATTTTTTAAAACAGTTGCACTGCTTATTATGTTTGGGAAAGCTGAGACATATTTATTTACGCGTCCTTTGCTAAACAGACACCATCAGTGTTTGATTAAAGGCTCATGAATCTCAATGGGGGAATGAAATCACTCCATTCAGGTTTTGAAGTGCAATGGAAAAATCATCCTAGAATGGGAGCTAGCAGAAAGTACTAACTAACTAACTAATGCAATGCTCAACAAATGGGTGTAGTGATTAGGTGTCCAGATACTTTACTCAAACAAACAAAAAAAAGGTACAAAAGCTGTCACTAGGGTAGTGCCCTTTCAAAATGTACTTCCCCTGCGACAGCTTTTGCACATGTTTTTTTGGGAGTGTAGTGTATTTTATCCTCCTGAACTTTTCAGGGCCCTTACCTCAGCGTGCTGTCCGTCAGAGGTGAACAGGTGAGTGACTGTCATCTCATTTTTAGTGAGGGTGCCTGTCTTATCGGAGCAGATCACATTACAGCAGCCTAGGGAGGAGAGGGAGGTTAATACACACAACCAAGAAATAGTGATTTCCATTAAATTATTCATATCTGTCAAGAGAAAATGGAAATGAGGCCCAGTACTGGGGCAAGACACCTACATAATCATATTTCCACATATGAACACAAGTTAAAACACCCTTAACTATGGTTAAAACGTAAATATTTGGTTTCAAGTGGTACCAGCTTTGTGTGTGGCTTACCTAATAAGATGTTGAAACGCTTACTTTTAGTGACAAAAAATATAATTACATATATGTAAAAAAAAAAAAAACTGTGGAAACTTTTCTACACTCTTTGCCCCCAAGCATTCTTGTATTACCATCTGCAATTAGTCAAACATGAAGCTACATTCAAATATTGTTTTGTAGATGAACTCTTCTGCAAATTGCAGCAAAACAATTCTGTTCGTGACCACGTTAACAATATACTGTAGCCACAAGGGTTTTATTCCTCTGCTTGGCAGAAGTGTTTTTTCATAATTAGTAAAGGGCCATTAAGTCAACCACATTTGAAAATGGTACTAACCATAGCAATAAACATTTCTTAAAAATATTACTGCCACCCACAAGAACATTTGGACCTGATCTAATGCATCTACTCTGCATTAAATTAGTGCATGATCAGTGCAACTGTGGCTGGTCATTTGACTCTGTGGGCTGACTGATTCTCACATGACTCATTATGTAATGCCACTGAGGGGAGGAAGAACCAAAGTGACTTTTTTGTTCTCCTGTGAGCTGTCTAACAGGAAAAAGCTGCACAAGGTCTTTGTCCGAACATTAGGCAAGAGGTACTTTGACAACAGATTCCAAATAAACTATAGCATGCCCTTCTGTATTCAATAGATCAATGCGTTTTGTGAGCATTCAATCATTCTGTTCTGATAGGGTAATAGACAGCATGACAATTTTACATTTTATGAATGTAAATTTAGGACTTTAGACCTTTTTAATAAGTAAAGAAAACATCATAACAATACACTGATATGGTCTCTTCAAAGAAAAATAAGAAAAAGCCCAAAAGATCACAATTACTTGTTAATTAACTTGAATGTTTAAATATAGATGCTCTCAAATCAGAACATAGAAAAAAATATTTACTTTTTTGATCACACTGCAATAAAGTGATGATTTTTTGTCTTGCTTTCCAGCATGAATGTCTAAAGTATGTACATATTTACTTAAGCAGTAAAATCACATAAGGTAAGAAGTCTTTCTGATCACAATTAAGTGAGTTTATGATTATGATCAATTCCAGTAATACCAAATATCTGCCAATAGAGTCAGAACAAATGATTTTAAATCAACAGGAAAACAAGTTATTCAACACAGACTCTTTTTCTTGTTTTAAAAATATAAAACAAGATATATTGTTTTATGAACTATATTTAGTTTCGCTTTTCAGAAAACCAGACTTAACATGTTCAATTTATATCTCAAGTCTTTAAATCTTAATTAAAGGAGGTTTACATTTATTTAACTGGAAAACAAAAATATACTGGGGAAGATATAAATTTTGAAGCACATGCAACATTTAATCATTTTAGAAATGTAAGACTGATATAAGATCTCTTTAAGACCTGCAGAAATTCTGAAATTAGCACAGAAAAATAAAAATAATAAATACAAAAATTTTAAAGTTAGCATTATGCAGATAATTAACTGTCACCATTGCTATCTGGATAATTCAGCTATAATGAATACAGACAGGTTGCATGCCATGCCCTTAAACTTGGATAAATAAATGTTTTTTTGCAGCTACAGTGAACTTTGAAACCATTAGAACAGTAATAGAAACCCATAAAGTACAAAGCAATATAAATACATTTCTCTGTTTGGCTTTTGTTTACTTTTTGCAAGATAAACACTTTTGTACTACACTAGGTCCACACATGATGTTTGTAGGAATAAAGAACAAATAAACATACTCAGCGTCTCCACTATAGGCAGTTTTTTAACGATCGCCCGTTTCTTCACCATCCTCATAACCCCTAGTGCCAAAGTCACCGTCACTACAATGGGGAGACCTTCTGGGATAGCTGCCACAGCAAGGCTGAAGAGAAGAGAAGAGTAATAAAACTTAAAAACTACATGTCAAGTCAAATCCCTCATGGTAACTGTCTGGACTATGCTGGACTCACAGATGAAACACTTACCTGACACCTATGGTGAACATGTCCAGAATGTACTTCCCCTGAAGCCATCCAACCATCATGATCACCCCTGAAATTGGAAATACATTAGTGCTGTCACAGAGAACGAATACAGGATATGACAGAAGAGAAACCAGTGTTTGCATTTTTAATGAGGTGGCATGCATCACTAACTCATGAAAGTGCAATGAATGTTAATTGGACAATCTTAACAAGATGTCTACCGATTATCCCGAAGGAATAAAGGGAGAGCTGTTTTCCCAGCAAATCCATGCTTTTCTGTAATGGGGTTTTAGGAGCCTGTTTAAATAACAAAAATAAGTAAATATGAAGCAAAGGAGTTTTTTTAATAATGTCAGTCTCTCTGGTTTATGCTCGATTACCTCCTCTGCTTGCATCATCTTAAAAACTTCACCGAATTCAGAATTCTCTCCAGTGCCTATGACAATGCCCTACAATTTAAAAGCAAAATTGATTAAAATGAGTGCAAATATCACCTGCGTAATCCAAAGAAAATAAACAGGAATGTCTAAAATCACATTTTAATGAATTAAATCACTAAATAAATACTACTTTAATATAATCAATTAAATTACGCATCAACATTCAATTATTTCTCACTGAATGAAAAATAAAACTACAGATTAACTAAACATCTCAATGACTAGACATCAGAAAAACTGTGTGACTTGACATTAAACTTTTCACACAAATCAAAACTCAATAACTTTGCACAAGCATGTTTAAAAGGGGGCTTTTGTAAAACTTGCAATGGGATATTTTGTTATTTTTGGTGGAACCTTGTAGTCAGAGTCATCAAATTCCAATTACAAACATTTAATAGTACCTTGGTCTTCCCACAGGGCACCAGTGAAATGTTACCTTATTTAAACATTTATCTAAAATGCTTTCAAAATTGAGTTATACTAAAGAAAAAAAATTAAACAAACAAGCAAGCAGTGGGGAATATGTACAATTTTATGAATGAAGGCAGCTTGAAGCACAGAAGGAATTCTGTGGGGGGGTAGATGGCGGTGCAAGACTAGTGAAGTATGAGATGTAACTGTACCTTGGCCTTCCCACAGCGCACAAGAGTACCCATGAAGGCAATATTACTACGGGACGTGATATCACCATTGGTGGCAGCCGGCTGAGGGGCAGAGGTCTTGGTGCAGGGGGTGGTCTCTCCTGTCAAACTGGACTCGTCAACTGACAGATCCATTGCCTGCAGGTCAATGAAGGGTCAGCTTCACTAACAGGCCATTACAACGGAGCAGCTATTTCAGGCACAAGCATTTCAACCACTAACTGCCATTCCATTAAGCAATCTGGTAAATCTTAATGCACATATTGCTCTAGGATGTTTTTGACTGCAAAAGTGTAATAAAGTGCTGTCAAACAATTAAATCGCATCCGAAATATTTTGTTTACATAACATGTGTGAGTATATTTATTATGTATATATAAATACAAACTCATACATACATATATTTAATAAAAAACATTATTTTGTATATTAAAATTATTTATATATAATATAAAATATAAGAATGTAAGGTAATGCTTCAAAATAAGGTTCATTAGTTAATATTAGTTCACTACATTAGTTAAAAAGAACTAGGAATTAACAATACTTGTACAGCATTTATTAGTCTTAGTTAATAAAAATGCTGTAGCATTAACTAACATTAACAAATAGTAATAAAAGGCGTCCATAGTTCATTCATGTTAATTAATACATTAACTAATGCTAACAAATGACAACTTATAGTAAAGTGTTACCGAATATAAATATAAAAAAAATAAAATAAATATATATATATATATATATATATATATAAAACTAAATATAAAAAGCTCCCTTTATTCTATATTATTATATATACATATATATATATATGCAGTCACTGTGTGCATAGAAGAGGAGAAGAAAGCAAAAAGGAGAGATGTTACTGTGTCTATATCCATTCACACCTCGAACAGGCGCAGGTCAGCTGGGACTCTCTCTCCGACTGACAGACAGACGGTGTCCCCAGGCACAAGATCTCGTGCTAGAAGGTGCACTAGATGTCCTTCTCGAACACTGGGACACATGGACAGATGAGATAAGTTAGAAAGAGGGTGGCAGAGATATTGCCTTTTAAATGGTCTGAAATTAGGCCAGTGGACTAGAGGTCAAAAGGTTTTGTTAATGTACCTCCAAAAGTCTTAGAAATAAAAAAAAAAACACTTGTTGCAGGAAACTGGTCCATGATTAGAAGTGTGACAGAAAAAAAAACAACAGGATAACACATGGTGGTGCATGCTGAGGATGTTCTACAGGTGTCTGCGAACAGGGCTCAAGGCTGTGGCATGGCCTGGTTTTGAAGTGCAAATAAGAGACTTTGTGTGTTTGAAGTGGAAATTACACCTCCAATTCTCACTCTCCATATGTTGTCTGAAAGGCTGCCTTTTATGCATTTGGTGGGTGCAAAGCTTTGGAAAATACACCTAAGACATCACTCCCACAGCCCTGACACCTTTTATCATTAATGCAGTTAAGAAAGAAAGAAAGGCTTTCTCGTCTATTCAAGGAACGGTCCAGAGGTTCATGTAATAACAGATAATATAACGAAAAACATTTATAAAACATTTTTTAATAAACACTGAGAATTTCAGTAGAATACATTTTTTTCAGAAGATTATAAATATCACAGTACAATAATTCATCTGATGGTAAAAATTTTGCATGACTAATGTATGTGTGTTGTAGGGATGTGCCGATAGACGATAGTATCGTCAGAGCTATCAACGATACCAAATGTCTTTGTCGTTAGTCAAGACGATATTGGGCTCATTCTCCAATCAATGTATAAAATTATTATTATTATTATTATTATTAAGCAGCCTATTATTATTGGGCTACCATTATCGATTTGCCCCACTGTTTCACTCAGCGCAGCACATACATGCAAATTAGTGCTAAAAGAGACATCTTTTAAACATCCTTAACAGCCATGTTTTCTTTTTCGTTTTCTTTTACAGCACATTAACTAAAAACATTGTTGCTTGTTCTTCATCATCGTTATAATAATTTTTAAAAATGCAGTTAATAAGTTATCAGTCTAAAACAGGGCTCGTCGTGGGACGCGCAGTCCGGAGCGCTGTGACTTCTGTAGCTATCCATTTAATTAAACTTTACTTCAAAAATATAAACTTCGTCCAATATTTAGTGTAAAACTGCCAGTCTTTATATAAATCTACTTTTGATTTTCACCGTGTCTGTTTTTTTAAACAGATAAATTCTGCGAGAATGCAGCAAGCTAGTAGGACGCGCGGTCCTATAATAACGATGGTATGACTGCTGTATCCGAATATATGAACTAGCTGTTTTAAATATTTTTAAATTTAACATGTCAGTTTTCAATATGTTTGAAGGTATAGTATTTCGGTTACTGGTGCTTCCAGGCGCGCTCTCTTTCTCTCTCTCTCACGCGGTTTAAAATCATCAAATAGCCTGTGATAAGTACAGAGATCCTCTCTCTTGCCCCACCCACCATCGGTGATCTCACAGGCTGGCGATATGACGATATGAAAAATGACCATATCACGCAACCCTAGTGTGTAGCCTACATTTTATTTCGCGAGCAAAGGTAGTCTGGCAAAGCTGCCGTTTTAGAGCATTTCCGTTCTCAAAAAAGTGGGAACCAATGAGCAACGAAGATTTTTTCTGCTTTTCTATATGAAAGGATCCTTAAATAAGGGCATCACGGTTTTCACAAAAACCTGAGTAATGCTGCCAAAAATTCAGCTTTGACATACACATATATATATATATATATATATATATATATATATATATATATTATACTGTGTTTTAAGCAAATAAATACAACTTAGATGATTAAAGAATACTTTTTTTTATCTTACAGAATGCAAAATTTACACAACAGTACATTTTTCCAAAACCACTGAGTTTGTGATTTATTTAATAAACCAGATCCAATTAGTCATTTGTTTTCACAGAAATCTGTTAAAGCTTTCAAACCTGTGGAAGGAAAAGCACTTTTTGAGTTTGGTAAAGAATGCTCACCAATGGCATTCTGGAGGCACAAGTTTCCCCAGCTCCTCCAGGGATTTTTCTGAGCGGTATTCCTAAAATGAAGCAGAGCAGAGCTGACAGTAAATGTCCACTGCGCTTACACTCTCACTGCACCTCATTCATCTATATAATTTCATGTTTTCCCAAAAACCTTCAAGTTCCTCAAAAGTATTTGGACAATGGCATTGATTCTAAAGTCTATAGCTTTACATGACTGATGTCACGACAAATAACGCCACATAAAGTAATGTCAAAGTATGTTGGTTTTACCTGTACAAAGGCAACTGTAACAACTATAATAATGGCCTGCAAAAAGAATGACAAATGAGTGTTAATGGACCAATGCAGTTCTTTAAGGAAATCAAATGTCTGACAAAAGGAGTGACTTAGCACTTACCACTGTGATACTGACGGCATCATCAAACTGACGCATCAACACACTAATGACAGCAGATGCCAGCAGCAACAGGATGAGCGGGTCTTTAAACTAGAGACCAAAAGAAGAGAGGACAATTTAAAGACTTTACAGGGATGCAATACTTAGAATTCATTGTGTGCCACATCTCAAGGTGAAGGTCTGTGTTTATCTGCCTCAGGGCTTGAGGTAGAAAAATCAATGTAAGCTATACATGACAGCAACAATTATTGACCTGTGTGTCATATAGTCTGCTTTTTCAGATCACAGACAGACATGTGTCTTCAGTGATGGCAAGAAACCAAAGCCCATCCGATTTACAATATTGCGTTGGGTCTAAGCAGTAGTTAAAACGGAAGAAATTAAAATTTAGCAAAAATTTTAATAAGCTAATTCCAGCAATAAGAGTTACAGAAAATTAATTAAATAACAGCTGAATCTCTTTAAACTAGATGTTATGTGTCAGACTTCTGGAATTCACTGCATGCAAGTAAACATTAGCATGTTTAAACTTTATTATATATATAAAAAAACAAAAGAAAAACACACAAAACAAAACATGACCCCCTAACAGCAATCTCTATTCTGTTTCCATTCTATACACTTTCATTTTATTTTTTATAATAAAAAAAAAACCTTGAAAAACCTTTAACACTAGCTCCATTCTATTATCTATACTATTTCTATTACAAAAACTTGCTATGTGTACTCTGTTAGCTTTCCAGGCCTTGTCACAGCACTTATTGTTGCTCTTTTGTTTGTTTGTTTGCTTCTATTGTCCTCAATTGCAAGTCATTTTGGATAAAAGTGTAATTGTTAATGTATGAGCATAGTAACACATGTATACTATATGAATAAGTATGTATAGGCTATACCAGTTTGGAACATCTGCATGAGGTTGAAAGAAATTGCATTAAAGCATCATTTTTATGATCATCCAACCCTGTCGGAAGCGTGTGCCATGCAAAAAACATCAACGACAGAGACTAGAAATAAGTAAGTTTCCAACAAAAAGTTAAAACTAAAAATTCCCAACGTTCAGTTCAACACTAAATGGAATGCTAGAGATGTAGTCATACTGTTTAGACAGAAAATTTAGTCACATATGTAATTTGGCTTATTTCAAAGACCCCAAGGTTACCTGATAACCAATGGCACCACAAATTGCTAATGACACGCTGGTTAAGCGCTAGAGAGTGAAGATCAAAAGATGGGAGTGTGGGTTACTTTCTTTGACTGGCCACATACAGAGAATTTAAAGCTTTAAATCTACGGCAGGATCTGACACCCGTGGATTGCTGCGTTTATATAACCTGCAATTAACAGCACCACACAAGATGAGCTCATCATTTTCTTTTGAGCGAGCAATACGGCAGCCTTTTGAAAAGCAAACCACAAACGCACAGTTACAAGCAGGTTAACACATAGCATAGGAAGCCAAAACAAACAGGGTTTGGCTTTGCTGTCTGCTAAAAGTGCTTTGACTTTCTCTCACGTCTACTGTGACACATCCGGATTTACGGCATGGCTTTGGGCTGGTTGTGCTGTGATAAAAATACCATTGAGAATTTGAATAAAAAGAAAAAGATTGAAAAAAAGAAAAAGATTATTTTAAAGCAGCGCTGGTGGTCTGATATGTTCTGGTCTGTGAAGCATGGGGCGCTAAACGGGGAGGGTGACTGAAAGCAAGACAGAATAAGGAAGAGCAAAACAGAAAAGAGAGAAACAGAGGCAGGTCGGCCTGTTCCAAAGCAAAAACAGAATATGAAGTGACAGATTAAAGCATGACGGCTTGTTGCTTTTAAAGCGACTCTCTGAAAAGCAGTGATAGCTCAGACAGCCTAGTTCGTAGACTTGGGCGTTTTTTACTCGCCGAGCTCTTTTCTAGTCTGAACAGCAGAGGTAAGCTAGAGGTAAAACTGGCTGCATGAGAAAATTTGTGTAATCACAGGTGTTAAATAAAACGAGAAGAAGCATTGTAATTGTGGTGAAAAAAAGATTAGCAGTAATGAGAGAAAATGGCCAATCCATCCTTACACAGAGTAATTATCAGTATTAACCACACCGTCGAGCTGAGACACGACATGTTTGTGCTACAAATGTACACTTGTTTTGACTTACAGCTAGAATTTTTTTACACAAGCTTTGCAGTTTTAGAGATATGGGGATGCATCTCACACGGGAACCCACAAAGGATGAAGGCAACAAAGTGTGCCACCTCTGAAGGGGACCCAGGTGAATGTGGGAAAAAAAAAAAAAATACAACTCCTTCCAGTTATATTACTATATTTAGCCAATCAGCACAAACCTCCTGAACAAGGTGAACTGAAATTTTTCACAGAGGACAGCGACCTGTCATTGCTGTATTGAAAGGCAGAACTGGATGAACTGGGTCGTTACACAGCTTTGAGGCATATTCAAATAAGTGTTCATTTTTGCCAAAAGACTTTAAAATAGAAAAATAATTTTATATATA
>JAUMHI010000018.1:1703223-1713355 GCA_032359435.1 Enteromius unitaeniatus
GCCGGACCTGGGACTTGAACCCACAACCTTTGGGTTACAAGCCCAACTCCCTATCCATTAGGCCACAACTGCCCCAAGTTGTGACTACATTTGAAGTATTTAAAAACTCTTCTGCCTTAACCACAAGTTTCCCTGTGTGTAATGCATTTGAGTGGATGGGCTCAGTCAGAAAGATTTTGAAACTATCTGGCAAAACACCTTACAAATATAAAACAGACAGTCACCCTTCCGGACATCGATTAGACACGCCTGCTGCAAGATGAGAAGATGAAGAGTCACATAAGACAATGGTGTAACAACAGACCCTTACTAATAAAAACACTGTAGCAGTTTGCAAGGAGATAGCCAAGTATACAAATTTAAGAGGGACCAAATGTGATACTTAGAAATGCCAAATTTAAAAAAAAATCTATACTGATAAAGCATTAATATAAATATTGTGTCACAAATAGTAATAGAAAGATACTTCTTGATAGGTAAATAATCAGTTTAACTCAACTTCTCTTCCGCTACTCTTTATCAAATCATCAATAAGGGCTTATTGATTACTGTACTTTATCTTTAACAACTTTGGCCTCTGCCTGTTCATATATGCTTGGATCCCAGTCTCGTGTTGTCTTGGTAACAGATGGAACAGGGGGGGTATTGGTGTCTCCAAGGTAACACAGCATGATCATGAGAACACACTTCTCACTTAACTTTTGGTTCTAGTGGCTACGAATGTGAAATGTAAGTAACCAACAACAATGGCAGGTATATTCGCCTTTAAATGTCAGCAAAACCACACACAGATCCTGGCAAGTGTGAAAGAGCGGTAAAACAGCAAGCAATCCCAAAAAATACCCAAAAATTTCAGTTAACTGCCTCTTTTGTTTTTATTCAGTGATTCTATTGCGTTTTTTACTCCTGTTGTTACAACTGTCAATCAAACAATGAATCAGATGAATTATGTTTCATCAGAACACGAATAACCTTGTTAAAAAGTGATTTTTAATAAATTGCTTTACTCCAAATGCTCTTTCTATCAACTCACTCACTCAGTGGATCAATGAGTTGTTGAGTTGAGAAGCGCTAGGAGCGATTCAGTTAAACAGGTGAACGAATCCGACTCAAACGAATCGGACACCGCTACAGCAAACGTCCACAGAATGAATGGGCGGTCTGATTCTGAAGCTAAAAAACACTAATGCCGCGAGCGTCAGCTGCTGACACCTACCCTACGTAAACTGCTGCAAATGCGCAAAAAGTGCCTGCATTTTTCTCATTTAAATAAATGCATTAGGAAGGTGGGATTTGCACAAAGTAAAACTACAGCGCGCGCCAAATCTAATCCTCAGTGCTGAACGTGCGTTAGTGCACACCGGGACAGATAACGCACACAATGTCGATGTCATCAGTGCAGGGTAGGGATGCAATCGCAGTTGCATGCGTGTTAACGCCGGAACAACCTACTACTGCACTGTGGTGTAAGAACTGATAAAAGTGCACGGTTAAGCAACATTAGTACATTAGCCTTTGTAGAAACAACAGCGTTATGCATGAACAGATTGGAAAAACTAAGCCATTTGCTACTTACTCGAACATGTCATTGGGTGTTTTCTCAGTTCAATGCGTGATGCCCACGTTTATTTTACAGTAGCCTCTCAATATGGCACTGCGCCGACACAACAGACGGCCCCATTCAGATTAACAAGTCGAATGCATTTGAGACACTGCGTCCTCTGTTCATCCGCAGCCCGTTCTAGTCCAACAGTACGCGATCGTTCAACATCCCCATCCCAAAAGAGGTACCGGACCCCCTTAAAACGCGACGACCACAGCGGTCTCCACCATGAGCGCCCCTGCTATCCTAAAGCAACCTACACACTGGCTAAGAGAGGGAGGGGGAGGAGAAAAGAGGATGTACTGAGTGTGTGTGTGTGTGTGTGGAGGAGGGAATCAACACCGTTTGAGGCAGTGGCCCTCTCTTTACCACCACACACCAGGGCCAGACCATAAGGGATTATGCTTAGAGTGGAAGTGAAAGCACTCCAGTCAGTAAAACTTCACTAAAATGCTTTGCTGATGGACTGGACTCCAGGCAAGGACACAATCTTATTCAAATTAAGGGAATCAATCCCAGTATCAAAAAATTGGAAACCTGGCTTCCCAGTTTGCATATAGAGACCGTACAGTGCATAATAATCCTCACAGGTCCAGCCGTCTCCATAATCTGTTTTCCTGGGAGAGTCTGCCATAATCTCAGTAAGAAGGGTGACGGGAGGCCAAGACATATAGATACACAAATACAGATTCCTAAATTATATGCAGCCAGTATTGCAATCCATAAAAGTAAATAAATAAATGTAAAGGTAGCAGTTTTACTCTAAGCATCTTTATTACTAATTAAAAAATGGGTTGAGATTGAAAACTGAAAATAATACTGTATTTTATTCAATATATTCTTTCTTTTAATCATCTGAAATGTAAAAGATTTGTTGTGGAGTGAGGGGAACTAAAAATATACCAATTTTATATCATTTATGAATAATATATTTTCTACTTATTTTCTAGAAAATACAGTACAAGTCAATTGTACGGCAAGTGTTTTGTTGACTTCAGGAAACGGGGCGATCAATGTCACTCTACCTTTCACTTCTGAGGTTTTAGTGGCATTGATCAAACACAGAAAATGCTCCTCGTGTGCAATAATCCACAAGGACTGAGGTTTTGAAGCTCAAAGCAAGTCAATCTATTTCTGCAATCACTTGTATCTGTAGGGAACAGAGCTTAAAAAGTGTGTGATCTGAGAAATGCAGCACTAATCAAGTCTCCTAAAAGGATCTCAAGTTTATATATGGACATATGGCACACAGGACCACAAGTACATCTTGGTCAAAAAGGCCAAAGCACCCCAAAGAGGCTTAGACAAATGAAATCTTCAGACTTAAGAAGCAAGCAACTGATGTAAACAGGGTGAACTACAGGCAATGTGCATGACTTGCACAGGCAATTGTAATCCTCTCTATTCATGCTACATAAGGAGGTGATATGAAATGAAATAATTATAATATAGTTAATATTATTCACAATACACTGGAGCCTGGAATTTGGCTCTTGTCATTTAGATGCTGTGCAAACTTGCATGTCAGGAATTTGCATTGATTTTGGGACATATAAACAACCTACAGATGCGGCTAAACAAACAAAGCCCATTCTACAATCAGCAAAAAACGATAAATGCAAGTGAGCAATAAACAGGCTTTTCCCTCTTAAACTTCGGATTACACAGATCTGTCTACAAATGAAGGATGGATTCATCAGATGTAAATTATTCATACCGTAATACTCATTTGTGCAAGTGTGAATCATTTCAAAAGGTGATAATTCACAGCCATAAAAATGCATTTTGCTGGTTTTCAGACCAACAGAGATTGTGATTAGAGCTGCAGCCTAATTGCAAGGTTTAGGGTTCTAGTAAGCTGATAAATAAATAAGCTCTTGCTAAACAATATCCAGAACCTTGTCAAACATCAGAAAAGGCTCCAGTTGAGTGCTAGTCTTCGAAATGGCTGAGCAACAAAACAGAAAGAACTAGGTCAATGAAACCGGTTGGTAGATGAGAAGGACAAGGGCACAGCTGTTCATGTGGTGTGCATAAAACACCTTTCACTCTCTAAGCTAGTCTTTTCACTGGCTGACAGTCTTTACTGCAGCATCAAAACAGCGGCCTCTGATTGGGCAGCAGTGACATCACCAGAAAAGGCGAAACACTCCCACTGGGTAATAGTGATGTCATGCGTGCGAGACGGCTCAGATACAACCCCGCCTCCATCTCTCCACTGCCAGAGCACTCGTCCTCTGTGGTCTCTCTTCTGTCACTCTATCATCTTTCCTGTTACTCAATGAAAAGGACTCAATAAACCCCATCTAATTACAGTCTTTCAGGACTCTGTGTTTAATTTGGTCCCTGGAAATATTTCTGGACAATTCAATTGACTGTAATTATAACAAGCAATAAAGCACAGCACTTATATGCATATATGGAGCTGTTACTGCAAGAGTTGGGCCATATTTCTAGTGTAGATTGAATAAATCCAGTTCACTATGGAACTCTTACTCTTTCATTTGCATTGAAAGAACATTCTGGTGTAGATGTACTGATGCGGGATGGTTGTTCTCTTATATATACACACACTAGTGCTGTCAAATGATTCATTGTAGTATATATTTTTTAAATATTTAATATTTAAAGAAAGTGAAAGGAACACTTGATTAAATGAAAAAATAAATAAATAAAAGTGATTAAAAAAAAAAAAAAAACACACTATACAAATTAAGAGAAATAAGAAAATAGCTCTAAGAAAAAGATCATGCTAATAAGCATTGGTCTTAAAACAAAAACATTTCATGCCTAACCAGAGTTTCTCCACCTCTTCTCATTGCATTTGGACCTGCAGGAATATGTTTCTGAGCACCTAGCATGGATGCAAAAAAAAAAAAAAAACTGCAGCATAGGGGGGTGCTGCAGACTGCACAAGCAGGAGGGGGAACACACTGACCTGCTGCTGTCACAATCTGAGTCCTTGCTGAGAAGGCTACGGATAGACCAGCGAGAGCGCCTGCTTAGGGACGAGCTCCGTGACCATGAGCGGGATGGGGGTAGGAGTAGCACAGAGGGGCTGCCCTGCTCTTCCTCTTCTACATTAGAAACCATTGGAGGCGATGGCGTTGCACGTGACGGGCTTTGGTTCCTATCTTGTTTCCCTTGACCTTTATCCCAGCGGGTCTTTGATCTGTCCTCTTGAGGAACTTTGGATCTTCTCTTCTCCCGGTTTCGGCTGCGAGAGTGGTACCGGTGTGGCCGTGGGCTTGGGGAGCAGGACCACGACTCCGTATCGGACGATGGTGGGAGAACATTCAGGATTGGAATGGAAATAGGCTCAGCTATGGTGATTTCAGGAGGTGGTGTAACAGCCATCTTTGATATATTACCTATAACTTTCTGCATCAGGACTGTCTCAGGCTGACAGTTTCACTGAAGACAAGTTTCATCACGCGCATTCATTTGTTGAGAAATGGCAGATATTTCCTACTCTCTAGTCTTCTACATGTGGTCTGGAAATTCCACTAGAGCCCAAAATAAATATTCCATTATGGCAATACAATCTGATGACATTTGGAAAAGTCTGCATCCAGTGCAACTCACGGTCCTGAAGAAAGATGTCAGCAGTTCAGGTTCCTTCACAGTTGTACAGCATATATACGACATGAACTCCTGCAGCAGGAAGTCAATAATGGGGTGGAGTCTTCATTGAAATACAATCTACATAAAAGTGTGCAGCCATCTCTTGTGCAGGTAATTTTCAGAGGAAAGAAACAGCCAGCATTTGAGCAGTCGAATTTGCTTGCAAATGACAAATCCATCTTCTTCCTGTTTCTCTGTTGCTACTAAAGGCGTCCTTCAAAAAAGTCTCTGCCCCCTTTTCTTCTGCAAGCACAGTTCACAAAAAATGCTGTTTTGCAATCCACCTCATCATCACGATTTGCACATGAGGTATGATAAGATCATGCTGCTGAAGAGGGGACAAACTGTATTTGTTTTTAATTTATTCAAGCCAGACTAAAAATAAAACATGAGCTTCTTAAAAATTGTATCCAAAACATATCTGTACAGATCAACTGTATAATATTATGGTTTTCAGGGATGTGTATTACCAATACTGTATTACCAATAACTTAACTAGTTTTATTTTAGCAAAATGGACAAATGTGGAAGGGATTTAAAGATTTAAAATGAAATGAATATACATTTAGGAAATGTAAATAACTTCAAAAGTTTGAGGTTGGTAAAAAAATTTAAAAGACGTTTTTATGCTCACCAAGACTACATTGTGCTTGGATAAAAATACAAAAGGAAATTTAATAGTGTGAAATCATTCTAATATGCTCATTTTGACTTTGTGAAAATGATTATTAACCAAAAAAAAGAAAGTTATTTGATGATCACTTATATATTTCCACATAATTCTAAAAACACTAACAAGAAACATAACGCAAGAGCTGACAAAGTTTGCTACTAAATGAAAAGTCTTGTTGGACAGTATCCTCCCATATTCTTATGGTATTACTCCTCTAAATGAGATAATGATTGACAAAGCAGATTCAGAAACTAATACAACAACAACAACCTGCATACCCGGCTAAGTGGAGTTTAAAGCTGTTATTATTGTATGGGTGGAGTAACCGTTGCATGCTTATAGTATAATTCAGTAATCACTCTGAAATTGTTTATCATTTGTCATCTGGAAGCTTTGAGAAACACCTCTAGATGAAGATGTAATGTACTTAATTAAACTGCTAACACGAAAGTTACGAGCTCTATCTCAAGCTCTAGAAGGTTAAAACCTCAAACTACTGCCTTTGATTTATCTTGAGTGTAAAACATCAAATCGAAAACATAATGAAATACCCAATGAATTTTAAACAGCTGCTTTATCTATCACCGTATTATTGGATTTTTATCATGTAGCTCCAAAGGTAACACAGCATATCTTGAAAAGTGTTGGAAAAGCATGTGAACAGAAAACCTATTTTCTTTTCTCACCCGACTATCAGCTTTGCATGTTTTACCTTGGAACATTTGTGCACATTGTGTAGTGTTTGCTGTGGTTAAAGATGACAAGGACAGCACAACTAACACAGTTTTTTCCTGTCAGTGAAACCACAAGCTGGTGAGCCATGCTGAGACAAATCAACCACCACAATACTCGAGCTAAACAGTGTGTCCTCTTTATTGTTCAAGATGCCTTCCTGAACTTACCATAAGTATCAAGCAAAAGAACATTGCAAAAAAAGCACAAACCAAAACAGTACTAATACAAATCTATCACGCCAAAGGAAAGGCAAACACAGCCAAATCAGCAGTCAATCCTGACTGTTTAAACTGTTGAGAAATAGTACAGAACTTCCCCATTTTTGGAAAATTGACCCAAATTCCAGTGCAATCCTTCTACTGAACTGTTTCATCACTATTCTTCAAGAAACAAGACTGACAGCCATTTATCAAAAAGCAGGGACAAGATCTGCCACTTTATTTACTTTCATGTTTGAACAAGCTAAATCATGTCTTGGTTTTGTTTGAACAAATCAAACCAGGGCTATTAACACTTTCACTTACACACACAATAAGTAAAAAACCACCGTTGTGATGAATAAAAACGTTTCCTACTTCAGCTGAATAAAGGACACCAACGACTGATACGTAATGCACGTTTAATTTAATAATAAGGATAAAGAAAAACAATTAAATAATTAATAAACCAATAATAATGATTATTCCTACCTCCCATTGGACGAAATCCCCCCATTGTTTTTTTCCTGTTCGGCCTCATACACCAAACGAGCAACAGTACGAGGAGTGATGTTAAAATCCACTTTCTCGCAGGAACACATCAGCACCCCAAATTTAGCAACCAAAAAAGTAGCTTTCGTCGCCAGTTTTCAAACTCAGCCACTGTTTTCCAATGATATATGATCGTTTTTGCTATTTCGAGTCTACATACGCGGTATAATGCGTAAATGTCAAATGATAATTCGGTAAATAAACCATGTTAGGCGCTAGCACTGCTAACGAACCGGTCAGCTGTAAGTTACTATTCACACAGCTGAATACTACAAGCTAGTTGGCTAGCATGCTAATGACCGGTGGGAGAGAAAACGGTCCTCTGTTTACTTTTTCTCATCCGTGATTTCGCCTTTGCACCGGTCCGAAATACTATTCACAGGGCTAGGGCTACTCATAGTTCGTTATATATAAATATATATATGCCTCATTAAATAACGTAGCTATTATATTATAACAACTTTTCGTAAGTTTAAATGCTACGCGAAGAGATAGTAAGATAGTTTCCAATGCGACGGGCAAAGAAAGTTAATAGGGTGCGTTCAAACTCTAAGACAAGTACAGTGACACCTTGATGAATAAGTATTTAAAGTACAAACACATAAGAGGAGGGGAAAACAAATACGGATAGCGTTGATATTAAAACGCAGCTCAAAGCGGGGGGAAATCATTCATGGAAATTATACTGAATTATTTACACCCCCCGGGAGGTTTCCTTTATGGTACAGTCCAGCGAGAATCCATCAAAAGACGCTTCAGCGTGCGCAGACACAAAATAGATGGTGTGTACTAACATGCCTGTGCGCAAATAATGCATCTTAAACACCAATTTAGTGCTTAAAATTACAGAAATAAATGAATTGGATGTATGGAATATCTTATATGTTCATATTACCATGCAACGACAATGCATAACCAATGCAAATCCAATAAATATGTATCAAATCATTATACACTGAACATTTATATCCTGTAGTTCATATAATCCTCACATTTTAATAATCGCTAAATGTATGTGATTACTGCGCCCTCTTCAGGACGTTAAGCGCGTCTAAACCTTTCCAAAAAAGACGAGGAATACCTTAATAATATGGGAGTCCAACAACGACAGTTAAAACACTTAGATTGGTTAATAACATACTTCTCTTAAATGGATGAAGTGTTAGTAGGTATTGGATAAAGCTGCTTACCTTGACGGCTTGTTTCAATGCTTTTAACAATCATTATTATATCAAGGAATAAGAGATTGATATTTTCTTGCCCGTTTCTCACCAGGAATAGGGTCACCTTGCTTTCAGAAGGCTAAAAAAAAAAACACAGACACTTTATTAAGACTAATATAAAATTGCATAAAAACAAAGTTAAAGATGTGAGTTAAATATTAACTGTTACCATGCCTATAGATTATTTAATGTATGCTATGACCTATGTTCCGGTCTCTACGGCTTTTCCTGTAAATCAGGTTAATTAAACTATATGAAGTAACATTTACTTACCTCTTAATCCTGTTCTGACATTATTTCAGCACATGCTTTCCCTTCAGCGCCAGTGACTTTTAGGAGTTGTGTTGGAGTAGGCTTGTGTTGCTATACGTCTGCTGGCACCGAAAGGGCATCTGGAAACTCGAGCGGTGCTAAATATAAAAGTTGTTAAGGAAATCAAGTGGGACGCTTTGCGTAAGGCCTGCTTGTGTTTGGGGAGGGTGGTCTGACGTTTGGGGGACCAAAACAACCTTCACTCCGTAGATGTTTATCAGCTACTCAATCTGACATGACATGTCAATGTAAATACTTTACCTTCACACAAGTAGGCTACATGATCTGAAGGACAATGGTTTGCCAAAAAAATTAGATTTTGCCTATTTATTAAGCATTTGATCAGATTTTGTTAATCTATTGGTAATTAGTTGAGATATAGCCTAGTGGAATTATAATTTTCCATTAGGGAATGTTTTGTTAACCTTGCTCTCCAATGAAACGCCCTTGTGTTCAAGACTAAGTAAACTGACCCTGAACATCAGTGCTATGAAAAGAAAACAAAGAAGCTGTGTGATTAACCACTGTAAGAAAAAAAACTTTAAAGTGGTGCACATTTGAAAACTTTCACTATTGCAAAGTCATGTTCGGTTTCGACATTTTTCTGAAGATTACAATCAATAAGACTTAAAATGAATACGAATCTTCAGTGATGTCACACATTGTGAGGTGTTTTAGGTGCTGTAACAAAATAAATCATTATCAACATTTGTTTCCTCTACAGAACAGACTTTTGCATCTTCGAAAGGCAATGTAGGACATTGTAATTTACTCTTTGCTGATTTGTCAGTAAAATCATGTGGAAATTCAAGCAGAACGCTTTTGCATGTCAACTCTCTCTTGTATTCCCTGTGATCGCACATATTGCAAAATTATAAAAACTATTCACATTTCGATGCTTACTCTAAATAAATGTGAGCAAAGCTCATTTTCTTTTCATTTTAAACAAAAGCTGTTGTGTGTTAGAACACTGTGGCATCTGCAGCTGTCTAAGGAAGGAGGAAATGCAAATTTTATTATAATTAAGTGTGAACAATCCATTTCCATAGTACTACACTTAGCTAACTTATTTATTCGTTTTCATGAGCACTAACCACCATAAAGGATCAGGTGTGGATCTTAGACACACTATAAGTCCTTACACAGTCCTACGTGCCTAAAATTGAACTGGAAATTAGGTGCTGGGCGTCCGGCCAGAGGAGAACTGGACCCA
>JAUMHI010000018.1:1713455-1730267 GCA_032359435.1 Enteromius unitaeniatus
GACTACAGAGACCGTCTCTGCATTTGATAAATAAAGTTTAATACTCGTCATTATACATTACCATTACTCTGTTCTTGATAATGTTCAGTGCTTTGCTACAATCTGTATTTTTAAAAGCGCTATAGAAATAAAAGTGACTTGACTTGACTTAGTAATGTCCTTGACTACTGGCGTATGGCCCCTGAAATTAACTAATTTTAAACCAAATACTACTACCACAACTAGTTTATTTTTTAATGTTCATTTCTTAAATCTAACTAAAAACATAAAGATGATTTCTGAGAATTTTGACATCAGGAAAGCAGGCCTGTGTGCTCATTTGATACGGCAAGCCATTTCAACATGTGGGTCTATTCCTTAAGATGAACTAGTAACTGTTACTATAGTACTTATTTAGTTTAGCTTTTAAACTAATTTAACTAAATGCAAAAGGAAAACACATAATAAATAAATAAAATGATAAACTTAAATCCAAAGCAACAAATACAAAACACATTTTCAACCCATTAAATAAAAAAAAATAAATAAATAAATTATGTATTTATTTATTTATTTTTATTCATTAGATACTACACAATATTCAGTACTTTTTTCTAGGACTTACTATTACCAATTGTTAGAAACAGTTCTTACTTTGACAAAAATAGTCATTCTGAGTAGTCATTAAATAAAAGAAGGTATACATAATTGCGTCTCATTTACAGGTACTTCTAAATTTGGTAAAACTGATAATAACCAAAGTAACTGTCACTGTTGAGATACTGAATAGCAAGGAACTGAATAGATACTATTAGGTTATTTCTAATACTTTTCAGCCCGGTTTCACAAACGGGGCTTAGATTAAGCCCGGATTAGGCATTAGTTAAATTAAGATATTTAAGCAATTTAAAATGCCTTACAAGAAAATATTACAGGTGTGCATCTTAACACAGAACAATGACACTGACATGTTTTAAGAGCACAATATTTTCATCTGAGACAGCTCAAACATGCAATTTAGTCTTGGACTAGCTGGTAAACTTGGGGTTCAAGTACTAAAAAACAAAACAGGTTTAAGAGAACAAATGTTAAAACGGCATGCCACGTGATTATTGGGGGATCTTATAGCAGCTGTATGCCGCTCGTCTGGATCTAACTTCTCAAATTGCGTGTAGAGTTGCAAGCACAAGGATTCACGCCGTCTATACTTAGCTCTGCTAAACGTCAAAGTCTGCGGCAAGACACGATCTGTTTTAGTGACGTGATATGATTTAAAAACTTCGAACGCATTCCTTTATTTATTTGGAACGCTGGAGGATTTTTTAAGGAAGATCAATTAAACCGCGCGAACGCGATGCATTTTGGATTTAAAATAAGAAGAAGTTGAACCCAGCAATGTTTATGAAGTTGTGATAATAAGAGAAACGCGTGGCACGCTTTATTCGAGGAAGCGATTTATTAACTAATCGGTTCATACAACCGTGTGAACTGTAAAAATGGCACTGGGAATGATTTCATTTTTGGCTCTCTGCATCTTTTATATTCAAGGTATGTTATAACACGCTGATGTGAAATTATTTAAAAAGATAAATGATTTAGAGGACGTAACACATTTAGAGTAAAATGATCGAGTGTAACGCGGGACATAATAAAATGATGGCGTGTAACGAACAGTCATCAGGTGATTTTTGTTTGTAATATCAGCTGCATTAATAACATCTCTAGTAAGGTGAAGTCTTCTGCTGCTGCAAGCGTGCTATTACATTTAACACATCCTGTGCATTTATCTGTAGGCTTGATTGATCAGAAATGTAAAATCTTTTAATATTGATAGCCCATTGCAGATGCATGTCAAGCAAAGAAGGAAAGATCATATTTTAGATAGCCCCCCCCCCCATTATGGATTTTTGAAAATTACCTGAAATGAAAACATCCTGCTAAGTTTGAAATCTTAAAGTGCACTGTGTGTAAAGTTAGTCTCTCAAAAGTAAGAGTCGACTCTCAATCACTGAAACGAGTCGTTTGCCTAGGCAAATGTTGACGTCATGAAATATTGGCCCGCCCATTTGTTGCGCGCGCAGAACTCTGGTAAACCTAAGGTAAAAAGAAATACATATAAGTTGTTTTTTTTACCTTGCATGCATGTCGAACTGTTTGGGACTCCTTTATAACCCATAATAGGCCCACTTTATTATCACCCTATGCTTAACAACTACTTTACTAACTATTATATAAATATGTTGCAAATTATACCTTAGTTCATAGTTAGTTAATAGTGAGAATTGGTCCCTAACTACACTTTTGAGACCAAAAGGGACCCACTTTAATTTCTTTTTATTGCTTGTTAAACAATTTGTACGTCTGTTTGTCTCAATATGTCTCCCTGAAGTACCACAGGGTCAAACTGGTTGTGCTGAAGTTGACTCCATGACAGAAGCTGTAGCCGGCAATGGCTTTCTGTTGGGTTGCATTTCTTGCAAAATGAGAGAAGAAGTTCCTGGTTCTGCTATTGTTGATTGGCACTACAAGGCAGCTGGATCTGAGGAGTTTATCCATGTTAGTAGAGTGATTCTTTTGATCAGAAAGCATGTTGTGAGGTTGTTTGGTCAGCTTTATGCATATATGACCTCTCACGCTTGTAATTGTTGAAAAGATTTTCAAAAACTTTTTATTCTAGTAATATCTCTATCCCTCATAGATTTTTCAGTATGAATATAACCCCACCGTTCTTCATGAAAACTTTGAGGGAAGATTAGAGTGGCAAGGAACTATGGGGACAAAGGATGTGCAGATTGGCTCCATCTTTATTCACAATGTCACATATAATGACACTGGGACTTACCTCTGTACCTTCCACCGAAAGCTGTACTTTCCTCTGTATGAGACACATGTGGAAATAACTAAAGAGGTGGAACTCACGGTTGTGGAAAAAGGTGAGATCCCTTTAAGCTCCTTTTACCAGTAATAAATATGCATTTCGTCATGTAATTTGAATATCTGAATTTGTTACTCCCCAAGCAAACCCTGAGCTGACGGCTGTAATTTCTGAGATCATGATGTACGTGTTGATCGTAGTTCTGCAGCTGTGGATGATTGGAGTGCTGATTTACTGCTACAGGAAGATCTACGCTGAGAACGAAGCACGAGAGGCCAGAAAAGCTGCACGCTCTCAAAGCAAGTAAGGCTCACTGTCTTTGGACAAGGCTTACTTTTGTGTTGTTTGTTTCACACAGCACACTGAATGTCCTGTTTTCATCTTGTTTTTACAGACTCGATGAGCTAAAAGACCCTTGTGATGGCATTTATTTGGAATAACTACAGCTTTGTTTGGTAGACTTATTAGTTTCAGTGAATAGAGACTAAGATTACTAAATTATTGCTAATATATTTGATACATAGTCTTATAGGAACAGTTCGTTCAAAAATGAAAATCAGCTGAAAACGTACTCACCCTCAGGCCATCAGAGATGTAGATGAATGTTTCTTCATCAAAAGAGATTTGGAGAAAGTCTGCATTACAGTACATCACTTGCTCATCAATGGATCCTCTACAGTTAATGGGTGCCGTCAGAATGAGAGTCGTACAAACGGCTGATAAAAACACCATAACAATCCACACCACTCCAGTCCATCAATTAACATCGTGAGAATTGAAATCTGCAAGGTTGTAAAGAAACAAGTCCATCATTTAGACTTTAAATTGTGAAAAAAGTCTAAATCCACCAACTGTTTTGGACAGTTTTTCTCTTGTAAACGGTGCACAATCTGTGGACATTTTTCTCTTGATTCCTGATTTAATGGAGGAAGAAATATTATGGATGGAAGACTTGTAATTTATCCAGGAATACCGGTATAAAACGAAAAACTACCCAACATCGCTTGTGGATTGTTGTGATGTTTTTTATCAGCTGTTTTGACGGCACCCATTTACTGCAAGGGTGAGCAAGTGATGTAACGCTGCATTTCACTAAATCTCCTTCAATGAAGAAAAACATTAATCTACATCTTTGGTGACCAGAGGGTACATTTTCAGCAAATTTACATTTTTGTTCTTTTATTCTTTTAATAATGAGGATGAGGACTAGTCTTGCAGCCAGTATACCTCTGTATATTTTTAGTGACATTTTTTCAGCACTGAAGCATTGCATTGACGAAGCTAAAAAATAAATAGCAGTAAAAACAAATACAATATTGTATTTATAAGACATTATATGCAAAATTGAATCAGGAAGATAAAGATTCTAAACAAATAGACATTTAAAGCAGGGGTGTCAAACTCCTGGAGGACCCTGCAGAGTTTAGTTCCAACCTCACATACCATGTAGTTTAGAAATAAGCCTTAATAACTTAATTAGCTAGATCAGGTGTGTTTAATTATGGTTAGATCTAAACTGTGCAGGGCTGTGGCCCTCCAGGAACTTTTTAAAGGGGTAGTTCACTCATAAATGACAATTCTGTCATTAGTTACTCACACTCATGTTGATCCAAACCAACAAAACCTTCGTTCATCTTTCAAACACAAACTAAGATGTTTTTGCTGAAATCTAAGAGCTCTCCTCTGCATCACCCTGGTGCCATTTTAGAGAGCATCATGAAGCATATTTTGATCTGTACGTAAACAATGCATATGCACTGCATCTTGTTTACGTTCAGACAAGAGCATGCACATCCATGGTGGCTCTTTCCAAAATGTCTCTCCAGAGTGACGCAGAAGAGAAAAATTGTAGAAAAAACTTGTCATTTTTGTTTTCTATGTGCTATATCTTATTTTGTGTTCTGAAGATAAATAAAGGTCTTACAGGTCTGGAACAACATAAATTAAGTTACATTTTTGGGTGAACTATCCCTTTAACTGTAAATTACATGAGACTGAAGAAACTTAAATGGTTTGTGGAAAAGAAAAATACGTATGGATTCTTGACTTGATTGTTTATTGACTGGTGATAAAAGATACGTTCACAAAGAACAGTTTTTTTGTTTGTTTTGTTTTTTCTTAAGATATTGGACGAGAGTTCATCATCTTAAGACCTTATCACCTAATTAGACAAGCAAATAGAAACATTAAATGTAGAAATATCCAGGCTCTTCACTGTTCCTCCAGCTCTTCTATCAAGCAACACTCAACTTCCTTGAGAGCTTTGTATAAAGCTTGTTTCCCTTTAGCGCCAGCAGATTTAATTGGACCACTAAATAATATTCTCATCTTGTTTTGTGAGGTTTTCTCAGAACGGATTTCATTGTAGACCTCATCTGTGATGATTTTCATCTGTAGAAGTTCATCTAAGATGCCGTCTACGTTATTCACTCGCTTTATCAGCTCCGTCCGATTACTATCGATGAATTGCTCTGAAAAAGAAGCAAGCATATGGTTGGATTGTGAGGATATTAATCAGTGCTAATGCATGGTAATATTTTATTGGGCTCTCATTTCTTCTACCAAGCAGGGAAGTTATTTGAAACGTATTTTCCAAGCATGTACTCACCAGCAGATGGAGCTCCTGGTCTTGCTAAAGGAGCATGTGGAGCTGCTGGTCCTGGTAAAGGAGCATGTGGAGCTGCTGGTTGAAAACAAGTTTAAATGAATGATTCCCTTTACAGCAAATCTCCACGTTGCAGATTCAAGCATATTTGCACAGAAAAATACAAATAGGGGAGGTTATTAATAAAGAATACAGCTTATTAGTATTACTATTATTATCAGTTAATGCAACTATCAAACAATCAAATGTCGGTTTACATTAAGGTCAAGGGAAAGTGAAAGTGAAATAGTCAACTCAAGTGTACAATAACTGATTCTGATTTATTTTGAGGAATAATTATTATAATAATAGAACAGAAATGCAATTCACATTCAAATAATTTACGTTTTAAAGAAACGGTTTTCGGTTCGCAATCGCTAAACATCATTCCCTAGAATAAAAGAGAACTTTTACCTAATGCTTGGTTTATTCTTTGAGTTTTGTATCTGAATTTTTATAGGCATAATAGTTTCCTTACATTGTCCCGTATTTTGAATGAGATCACATGCAAGATCATTGCAGTTAATAGCCTGTAAAATGTCGATTGTTACAGGAACAGCGCCGGTCTTCGTAAAAGTGTTCACCATTAACTCGGTGAGATCTATTGAATCTTCAGCCTTCTCGATTGCAGCTCGACGCACGCGAGGCTCTGTCTTCCGGTCGAGCAATTTGCTTTTAAATTTTTTCTGACCTGCCGCTCCAAGATCATCAAAAATATCTTGCAGGTGATCTTTAATAGATTTCTCCATAGTTCCTTAAAAGTGTCGAGCCTCTCCTGCAAGCTTCTTTCAAACAGGCGTGTCTTACATCTCCCACCTCATGCAACTTCCTTGTAAGTCGGATACACTAAAGTATTGGCCATTTTGGTGTTTATGTGCTTCTCTATAAAGCATTAGAGACACAACCCATGTCATTTTGTTATGGAAGTATGTTTCCTCAAGCTTATGTTTTTTAATGCATGCTCCATTTAATTATGTGACTTAACTAGTATATTAATTCTCAGTATAGAAGCTGCAGTAGCTGTTCATTTGAAGGGTGCCATCCACTATAACACTTTCCAGCATCCTGAAATGTCATGCACACAGACATCCCAGCAGCTAGGTTCCTTTTGTACAAGGTTCTGTGGAACTCATGTGATCTACTGAAATAGCTGCTGTTGTGTGAAAAAAAAAAACTTTACTTCCTCAATCCTGAGTCAAACACACAGACAGCATTGCCTTTTTGTGCAAGACAGGGTTACAGGTGGTAGACCGTAATATCTAATAAAAAAGTTTTCCTTCTGTCATTATCCAATGAAAATACTTCATTATAGCTGTAGCTGAGCTCATATCTCAATCGTACGCATGAGATAACAAATCTACTAATAACTATAGTATACTGATCCCTATCTCTGTGTCTGCTGTTGCCATGAAGGGTTTGGGTATTTCCAGTTTTCGAAAGACAGCAGCAGTTTACAAACTTCTGTCAGTTACACAGAAGGAAATAGGGTACAAGCAATCAAGAAAGCAGGGATGAAACCATAATGTTTTTGTGAATTAAAGAACAGATATATAGCTAAATAAATGAGAAGGTTTATGTACCATAATCATCCAAAATCATTCATGACCGTACGGTTGATATGTCTGTAAAAAACATAATATATTACATATATATTGTCATGCAGTTAAATATAGTAAGCCTATTATACAGATGCTTAAATATATATATATATACATATATTTTTTTATTATTATTTTTATATATTATATATTTGTGGACCCTGAAGGTTAGGAAATGTATCCAAGCTACTAATGAAGTTAAAGGAATGTTTATTATTGCACAATAACTCATGAAATAGTTCTCGGCATTAAATTGGGATTTACCGAACGACTGAGTTTCATAAAAAACATACATTTAAGTGCTGGAGACTATTTATTAGAGGTAGAATAATAAGAATTTTAAGTTAAGTAATTTTTTCATGAGCTCCTTTTAGGGGCGAAGCTTAAAGGGTTAAAAAAAAGGGAAGAACATTAGAAATTAACTAACTAAAGTACAAAGAACAGCAATTCAAGTTTTATTATTATTATTTTAAAGTTCTATGGGGGCGGTTTTACTAATGCTGTAAACCAGAGGTGTTTCACTAAGGGCCAGAAATGAAACTTTATTGAGGGCCAAAATGTTGCATTGCATCCAAGTCTGAAACGATCAGCAACAATCTTGCTTCTACATGCAGTTTCATATTTGTCATTTTTGACTATAATGTACTCACCCTGCCCTGTCTTCTCTTTGAGCTCCGTTGCTGAATCCTTACAGCCAGCAGCCTCTAAAATCTCGATTACAACAGGAACTGCACCAGCCGATGTGAAAGTGCTCACAATTAGATCGGCGAGATCTATAGCGTCTTCAACTTTTTCTAGAGTAGCTCTTCGGATTCCTGCTTCTTTCTTCCGATCGCACAGTTTGTTTTTAAAGCTCTTAAACTGGTTTGCCGTTAGATCATTAAAGGTGTCCTCTAGATGCTCCTTGACACTTTTCGCCATGATTGCTCAATCAGAAGTATCGTTTGCGACCAGTGGCAGTTTTCAGTGGTGCTGGTACACGCATCAATAGTTAAGGGATCGTTCTCGAACGATTCGTTCATTTTTTTAGAGGGCGTGCTGAAATTAAAGCCGGTGGCAATTTAAGGTATGTGGATTTGCATATCAAACAAGACAAGACAAGACATGATTTTAATGTAGAAGAACATGTTTTCTCTGCAGAGGAAATACATTGATTCATTTGAAAGCCATTGCCAAAAATCACAATTACTTGTTTTTTTTACTGTTCACGCTTCTTTGGAGATTTAAAAAGCACATGGTATTCTATAAAATTCTCAGAGAAGGAATCAGCTTGAATATCAGAGTCCGGGGAAAAGGTAGAACAACTTTGGTAGCGACGCTCTGTCTTTACATGCCATTTGCCTGAAGCTCCCCATCTTTTCAGAGCTTTCAAAGCGTTGAATAACCTAAAGAATGTAAAGAGAACATCTTGAAACCCAAGAAACACTTCTGATCTTTTAAAAGTTGCACAAGTCTCACAGGTTGCTCTTGCAGCGCCGTCCATTACCTTTCGGAACAGCTCCTCAATGTGATCCTCATGTGCATGTTTCATTAACACATCCACCATGTTTTGGACATAAAATGTTCCATTCTGAACATGCCTGTAAGATTTGGTGTCTGCAGAGAAATGAGATGAATTAAGTGTTTATAAACAATAATGAAACTGATTTTGAATAAGCTGCTTTGGAAAATATATATGTGTTAAAACGTATTTACAAACAAGCTGCGCATGATTTTTTTTGGTTAAAGAGGTAAACACAAATTGATTAATAAACACAAAGCCTTGTAAAGCTTACAAGTTCTTTTATATTAAAAAGAAATCTAGCCACAATGCATAGACAAACAGGATTTTTTTTTACCTGGGGTGCAGGACAACAGAGAAATGAAGTCTTTCTCTTTATGCACAAAGTCATCACCCTGGATTTCCATTGGCACATCAGGCTCACCATCATGGGCCCACATGCGTCCGCTCTCCCCTGAGTAAATATTTGGATAAGAGTGTGTAAGCTTTGTTCAGCAAGACTTTATACAATCTACAATCACAGGTATACCGAGGTATAGTTATTATAATAATGTCCTGAGAACTCAAATAGAATATTGTATCGTACAGATGTATTCCATTTAAAGATAAGTACATATTTGATTAGTACCTCCTCTGCAGGCTTGGATAAGAATAACCTTCGGTTTATCTCGCAGACCTGGAGAGTTCTCAGAGTTCAGACTCTGGTAGATTTTATCAACCAGGTAGGTATCAGAAGGATTGATTGCTGAATAATGGACACCCAATATGGCATCCCTTTTGCCGTGGGACATTATAACCACAAAGGTGCTGTCAGAGTGCACATGTTCTTCACGTCGAGCAAAGTCCTTGACTGCTTTCTCCATGTCCTGGCAATCAAAAAGCATCAGTTAAAACAAGTTTTTTAATATGCATCGTCTGAATACTTGTCTCCACTAATTTAATTAGACCAGAGTTGGGCACCTTTGCAGAGAGATTTCTGTACTTGACAATTTGATAATCCAGCTCTTTTAACAGCCATTCCATGTTTTCTTCATCTCTGTCTGACCCTTTCCTTGTCATTTCCTTTTCATCAAAATCTATGTTGTTGATGAGCAGAGCAAGACGTTTTCTCTTAGACTTTTCCTTTACTGCGTAAATCTAAGAAAAACAAGCAAGAGATGGTCATGCAGAAACCAGACCAAAAGCAGACTATCAACTGTCATTGATGCATTGCATTGGAAAGACTATTGATGTGTATTTTTAACGAATACTTGCCTCCTGCCCCTTTTCTTTTAGAAGATTGTTTTTAAATTGTTGGGTGCATAAAGTGACATGCAGATGTTTATGCCAGTCGTCAGACAGAACAAGCTCAACCTTCGGACTCGGCCTTGGTCCTGGTGCATCTAACACATCTTGTGATGGACCTGTCGGAGCCACAGGTACATCTAGAAAACAGAAAGCAGGTCATGAGCATAACATAATCCAATTTTAAAAGTAATATTTTGCATCCCTATATTTTGGCACTCCAACCTAAGTCCCATATCAGATCCGTGTGACACTTTAGTTGGAACTCAATGAGACTCAATTAAATTTTGAACTGAATGAATTGCAAGTTCAAACCTGTCTTACTCAACAGGCAGTTAACTAGTTATGATGCTTTTACACGACACGATTTTCATCGCTGACAATTTTATTAGGGCTTGTCGACCAAAGTACCCAACGCAACCCAACTCCAGAAGATTAAGCAGTTAAATATTTGTAGGCTATCTTAATATTATATTACACATATTGCAGCAATGTTTTAGACACTTAAAAAGACACTAAAACGTCTGCAACATGTCTTCTCTGTATCCTTGCAGTGGGAAATGTGTTTTAATTGCAAATGACATCAGCGAAGACACAAAATTGCAAAGAACAGCAATTAAAGTAAATTTTTTAAGTTCTTTGGGTGCGGTTTTACTAATTTCACTCAGGGCCAAAAATGAAACTTGCTTGAGGGCTGAGGGCCAAATTGTTGCATTGCATCCACACATATATATTGCATAAACGATATATTGAGTCTTAAACAATCAGCAACAGACAATCTTGCTTCTACATGCAGTTTCATATTTGTCATTTTTGACTATAATGTACTCACCCTGCCCTGTCTTCTCTTTGAGCTCCGTTGCTGAATCCTTACAGCCAGCAGCCTCTAAAATCTCGATTACAACAGGAACTGCACCAGCCGATGTGAAAGTGCTCACAATTAGATCGGCGAGATCTATAGCGTCTTCAACTTTTTCTAGAGTAGCTCTTCGGATTCCTGCTTCTTTCTTCCGATCGCACAGTTTGTTTTTAAAGCTCTTAAACTGGTTTGCCGTTAGATCATTAAAGGTGTCCTCTAGATGCTCCTTGACACTTTTCGCCATGATTGCTCAATCAGAAGTATCGTTTGCGAATAGTTTTCAGGTTTTCAGTGGTGTTGGCACACACATACGCCCCTGCGACCTCAGTTTGTTTCCCTTTTCTCCTGAACCTAGTCGATAAGCATAAATACTCACACAGACTCCACCTATTGGTGACGCGTTTTAGAACCTCACAGTAAATATAGTTTTCGTTAGATCTCAGTCATTCTTGAGAAGTGGGACAACACAGGCTGCAAAATTGAAGAAAAAGAAAAAAACTTGTACTGAGACTAATTTAATGGCATATATGGATGTCCTAAGCTACTGAGCTACGCTTTGATACAACCTCCCAACTTTTTTTTTTTTTTTTTTTACAAGTGTGCTTTTTACCTTGGACTGTGTAATATAATTTCAACTTTATCTATAAGATGTGTGTAACATTTCAAAACACATTGTCATGTTAGCAGATCTAGAACAAATATGAAATATCATCATGAAACATCAAATATTGATTTGACATATCTGACAAAAACCTGAATTTGTAGTCATTTAACTATCAAATACATAGGATCAATTATTTACTGTATCAAGTATTAAGTATTTTGTTATATCACTGAGACACAAAATCTGACGGTGTTGACAAATTTGGCATTTCTTTCACAAAATAATTTTTTTTCTGTTGATGCTAGAAGCTAATTGAACCTGCTTCAGGAGAATAAAATTATCTAAATATTTCAAATCATTTCCTCAGGATTTGGAAGATGGTGTTGGCATATCATGGTTGTGACATAGGAAATATTAACATTAGGATTTATTAAATTCTAAAACTATAAAACCTAGCAGAGCCCGCCTGACACTGATGTACTCTGCAGAGATGAACTGCGGCAAGGAGGTCCTTTAGAGTGACAGCCGTCCCTGATATTCCCTGATTTTATCACATTTTTAGAAAAGTTGAGACGCAACCTTAAAATCGTATGAAACGCGTTTTATAAAATAACAACCTTGCTTAAATAGCAGATATTATTAAGTGTTGCCGTTGATAAAATATTTATGAATTTTATAGCATATGAATGATTGAACCCTTCTCTGTGGGGACACTGTTTTTGAGAGCCATAGATCGGGTATAATAATGAGAAAATTAAACTGGAAGCGATAATTGTATTAAATACATTCTATTATTAATCCCTCATAACATTTAAAATCTAATAGCAGTTACACTTTCATAAACCAGTTTTGTGCCATGTATCAAGAATGACTGGGTGGCAAACCTTTAAGCCATTTAAAATAACCTTGTATAAATAAAATTAAAACCAAGTAACGTTTTGTAAAAAGGTGTATACTGTAACAATTTATTTACAAAATGCTCTGATTTCAAAACATCAGAATACTTAAAAAAATAATAAAAACATTTGCAAGATTATTGTTTCGATGTCAAAAGAGGTAGCTAACAAAGTTTTCTAAAGGCAGCTAACTGCATTTGATGGCTGATTTCAGATCCATTGTTGAAAATCAACTCATTCAGAAGTCCGAATCAGTTTAAAGTACATGTCTTTAAAGGGAACGTCAGTCTTTTCTCTGTCCTTACTTCTTCCAGGGCATGACGTCTCAGGTTTTACAGTTCATTTAGATAATTTGAAAACATTCTCCTCTAATGTCCCCAGGACTCTGTAGTTTCCTCCGATCTGGCCGTGTTTACAACAGACTGTGGAGATGCGATGTTTGATGGTGAGATGTTTAGACTCGCAAAGACCTCATGGGCGGTTTTTCCAAGCATTCCTTGCACATCACAAACAAAACGGTAGACGTAGCGCTTCCCCGCTGTTTTGTGAATGATATTTTTGTGGTAGTAGTAGCGCAGGCCACGACTCAACTTCTCGTAGTTCATTTTTGGCTTGTTCTTACACTGGCCCCACCGCTTCGCCACCTGGAGGATACAAGGGAAAGGTTAAGTATCTTAAACCAACCAGTAAGACCACTTTGAAGCAAGCAAGTGAATGAAAAAGTCAGTTTTAAAGATAGCAAACGACCTTTTGCTTACAATGTTTGTATGCATTTGTATGCAACTATTAATCTTACCTCTGCAGGATCGGACATTTTAAACTCCCAGCCATCTCCAGTCCAGCTAATAAACGTGTGGCAAGCAGAATCCAGCAGAAGTTCTAGAAGAAACTGCCACAGCTGGATTGGTCCGGATCCTGATGGACAACAAACAATACTGAGTTATATATCTCAACAAGAACAGATGGTTCTCGCTGTCGGTTATGACAAATATTTATGCTTTACGAGTTTGTATAACAGTGCCACACCTGGATAGGCAGACATGGGTGTCATTTCACCCTCTCTGTCTGATCTTTGAGACGGTGCGTTACGCCTTTTGGCCACACGGGGACAGAACTGCTCAGAGGATTTAGTAACTGTAGGCGATGAAGAGGATGCAGGCTGTCCAAGAATAGAAGTGCAGTAACTAGGTGATGGATAATCAGACCAATATGAAGGCCTGCTCTGCTGCTCTGCTTCATACAAGGCATATGTTCTCTCAGTATCACCTACACAAGAAAGACATGAATAAATAATTATTGACAACATGTATAAAAAATAACCTATATATGTATATTAATGAAAAAGAAAAAATATATAAAATACATTTTATATATATATATATATAGCATGCATATTATTTATTCACAAGACTAAATGTATCTCAAATGCCTACCCAAATGGTCCAGATTGACGGTACCGGATGTTCCTCTGTGATTTGGACCTTTCCCAGGTTGGTAATGACTGCTGGTGTCCATCCCTGGGCTGAATGGACTGCTTTGTGCTGGAGTGCATAGAGGAACAAGGTTCTGGTAGGTTTGATTTGTTTCCTGAAAGGCAACCTGCTGCCTGTCTGCTACCATTCCTTCTGGAACTTTGGAGAAATTACAATTGTGTGAGGCCATGTCACTTCAATACAAAAAGTATTTCAAATATTTTAAGAAGAAGAGGGAAAAATGAGCAGTGTCTTTTGATACTTACTATTAGTATAGGAGGCCCAACAGCTAAACTCAGGAAAGGAGTCCAGATTAAAGAGTCCAGAATCAGTGGAGTTGACTGCAAGACCTATTAATTAAA
Organism: Enteromius unitaeniatus; assembly: GCA_032359435.1. Lineage (NCBI taxonomy): Eukaryota > Metazoa > Chordata > Actinopteri > Cypriniformes > Cyprinidae > Enteromius > Enteromius unitaeniatus. The sequence continues at coordinate 1,727,530 of JAUMHI010000018.1, forward strand.
AAAACACACAAATGGTTGTAATCATTAAAGTACTTGTTTGCATTGTGATTTAATATAATGGATAGGAACATGTACATAATGAGATGGTTACCTTTAGAACTGTGCAAAGGCTCCTTCTGGGGCTCTGAGTATGTTTCTGGATACTGCTGTTGGGCGGGTTCTTTGCTGTCTAATAAAAAGGACAGGTCTTCACCACTGCAGTCTGGAGGTACATTATCAAAGATGTAAAATGAATGAGAGCCAGGAGAAATGGTGTTATTATAGAATGAACAATGGATCAATGGATGTGACCTCCCATAAAGTTTTCTACACCTAGTCCTAACTGTGTTGGAAATGAAAGGAAGCACTAGTAAAGGGGCCTTGACAGAGTGATGAAGAAGGGTGTAGGAGAGGGGGTGCTAAATCTGTTTGAGGAGGAAGTCTGGAGGAAAGGATTAGGAAGAGAGGGAGGGAGCAGAAGAAAAAAAAAACGGGTGTATCTTTAACCCGACCACCCCTTTTTTTCAACATCCCTGGTTTGGACATTCCTAAATCTCAGAGCATGCATAGCCTGACATCCCCTTTTCCTGATGAGCTTTGAATTAGTGCACACAAACAAGATGTCAAGGTCTGATTTTTAGGGTTTTGACAGGGGTGTTGCAATGCTGGCTTTGCAGCTCAAGGACAACGGAAATGTTTTGCACGGACATTCAGGAAAGAAAGCTGGAGAAATACTAAATGCCACAAAATCTGACAGATTTTTCCCTTGAGGGCAAATTGAATTTGATCATTGCTAATATGGATTTTTTTTTTTTTTTTACAGAAGGAGATTTTTCGTAAATTTTTTAAACGTTGTGTGGAGATAAACATGTTGAAATAAGATATTACCATATGAACTGAAGTCAAATCCACCAGGAACCTCCTGAGTTCTGAAGTCTTCTCTGTAAAATCCAGCTTGATACATTTCCATATCTTAAGAAAAACAGCATAATTTAGATAAGTACCCTAAGGAAGTATATTCGTTTCACTGGGCTAATTTGGTTTTGTCATCTGAATTATATAAAAACAGTCTAATTCCCACACCCTGTAGTATAACTTACTAAACATGTGTGTGTAAAATAGTGCATTATTATTATTATTAATGGTAGCTAGTAATTCAAACACTGATTTTAAATCCCGTTGAAAAGAAAACCTTACCTTAAAGTTCTTACAGAGTCTTTATTCCAGATGTCAGGGGTCTGCTACAGCTTCAGTCTCTGCCTTACAGCTCTGTTGACTGTTTCTGCTGGACTCAGGACAGTTATAAAGAGGCCGCGCGCGATGGGGCGTGTCCCAGCGTCTCTGAAGGACTTGAGTCGTGACTCCTCTTCCCTCCTTTTACTCCTCGTGACGTCAGGCAGGAGTCACGACCACAGATTTGTTACCCTTCCATTCATAGAAAAGGTGTCCATGGGGAGTAGAAATAACATCACTAGACAGGTTTGACAGACATGTCCCTTCAGATTTTTTTTCACGAGACCGTTTGTCCTAAATTGACGATGTCGAAAGAAAATAGGGGTGTATCTTTGTTCTCGAAAATTAAACTACAGTCCTTTAAACTGGGCCTAGTCTTTACTTTCAAAAATAACTGTTATTTGAATCAATGTTCCATTTAGAACCTTTCATATCCGCAAAACGCTTCAATGGCGGGAAAGTGGAAAAGAGTTCTTTAGATGAATCAAATGTTCTTCACACTAAAGTGGTTTTAGAAGAGGAATTCTTCTAAAAACTCTGCGAAACGTTGTCAAAATGTGACATTTGACAATCACGGCCTCGTTTTCATTCATAACTTTGAACTACCTTAAATGAGGTCTATTACTAAAGTGTTTCAAACTCCTCATAAAACCAATCCGTTTTATATTAGCTGGTTTATGGCTAGTCCTAATAAGCCTAATAAAACAATTACTAACATTAGGTTATTATAATGATGAAGTGACAGGACGTATTTTATAAACGTATGAAATATGAAAGCACACTATCCTATAATGTTTACATTTTGGCTTGCGTAACTTTTTTTTAAGAACGTAACGAAATACTTCAAATATAATATCTGAACTGCATTTATTCCTTGTCTGAGTAAGTTCCAGTAATAAATGACTACACCTATAGGCCTTGCAGTAAAACAGTTAATGCTAATTTGTTGGGGGTCTATATCACTTACCGATATAAACACATTCTTATAAAGTGACGAAAGGAGAAATGTTCGAACTGGAAGTTAGAAATAAGATCAATCAGAACCAGCAACTTTGACTTTAATGAGGAGTTCGTATCTTTAAAAGCCATTCAAGAGAACAATGGCCTGTAAAATTCCGAGTCGAGGAGGCCTGAAATCACGGCGTGAGTGCTTTGGACAGATAAGACCAACCCAAGGGTCTTGTATAAACAAACACCTCAGGCCATTTTCCTCCGGCGCGCAGAAAAAATACATCTGGAAAAGTAAGTTGCCAAATCTGCAAGGCTTGAGTCGTGATTGAAGGAGTTCGCTCACTGAAGAGGATACAATCAGTGTCAAATTCCCATGGCACCTACACATGCGCACGCCCCGTCTCGAAATGTAACAAGAAGACATGTAAAAATAAAAATACTTATTTTTTTGTAGTGTATATATATATATATATATATATATATATATATATTGTAGTGTATATATATATATATATATATTAGTTTTTAAAAGTTTATATATATATATGTATAAACATTTAAAAACTAACACATCT
>JAUMHI010000018.1:1730367-1761691 GCA_032359435.1 Enteromius unitaeniatus
CAGACAGACTGGATGATGATCAGATCAGATCTCTGCGTGGAGCACTGGCTGTTGTCAGACTCCTTGTGCAGACAATAATCTCACTGCATTACTACAATTAATGACAAAAATAATGTTTGGAAATATAAACTGATACTTCCAACTGACACGCTAGCGAAAAAAGATAGAAATAACCCACTTAAAACCATTTTTTGTTGATGAAAATACTAGTGGCCTAAGACTTTTTCACAGTACTGTATATATATATATATATATATATACTGTATATATAGAGCTAATATTATAGAGACTGTAGAGCATGGATTTTTATCTTGATTAGTTCAGTATGGTCTACATATTAAAACCACTTTTATAACATTTGCTGAAGAACTAACTGTTCCATTATGTCTTTCAAATATCTAAAGGTCACTGTTTAATTGTGCTTTTGACCTTTGAAAGTTAGTAATGATCCTTTCAATATGCCAATAGGAATGTACTTAATCTTAATTAATTAAGAATATCATGTTTCCTGTGAAACGCAGACATGCATGCACATGCACCGCTGTATATTTATGGGCACAGCGCCTAAAATAGAATACAAGCTTTCTCATCATCTGCTTAAGTGAACCTAGAATAACCACATCAATTACTCCAGAGACGAGCAGTGACAAACAGAGCAACAAAACACACTCTTTCAACAAGCATCTCTTTCACGACCACTTTCAAACACACACAAGTAAACACACTGAGTGATATATAGAGGCTGTCATAATGAATATAAATGACATCTAGGAAACTCAGCAGATATCATTCATCAAACACATCAAAATTCATGAGATTCCCAGTGTACAGTAGTTCAATAACCACACAGGTTATGCATTGAACTATATAATCAATGAAAGCTACTGCAAGAGAAGCTTCGCTTTCACTGATAATGCTCTGCAATTGACTTAAACACCTCCATAAGGACATTTTAAACTGTTCACTTAAAGCCATTACACTGTGAACAAAATGCTTTGTTAACCACCCAGGGAAAATCTAAAACATGAGAGGATTCTAGAACCCAAGCAGAAGTCAAACCAAAGCCTCTCTGGTACCGAAGCCTTCATTTAGTTAACGAAAGAGGTTTTGAAACATCTCTAAGCCTCTGAGGGCCGCACCAAACCGGTTCTGCTAAGAGCAGCACCCCGTGGGCAGTTTAAAAGGCTTTATTAAAGGGTCTGTGTTAAATGTTAAGCTTTCTCAGAAGCATCAGTGCCGTGATATTCACTACCACAGACAATCCTTTCTTCCATGAGTTAATAAAAAAAAAAAAACAATGTTTAAAAAAAAGGAAGTCTATGATGGAATTAATTCCAGAGGGTTTATAAACCAAAATGTGCCACTTGAATTTTTTGTTAAAGCACCTACATTAATTTCTCCACACAGATAACTTATTAAAGCTGTAAAATTGTCTAAATCATCTTTTTAGTGGTGACACTATTGTTCTACGTGAATGAACCTTTGGTTATGTAAGTTATTTCTTCTATAACTCTGCACAGACACGTATAATAAGCACTTTTATCACACTTAATATATACAATACCATTCTATAGTTTTAGAACAGTAACAGAATGATTTCTGAAAGGATCATGTGACACTGACGACTGGAGTAATGATGCTTTGTGTCACAGGAATAAATTACATTTTAAAATATATTCACACAGAAAACACTTATTTAAAATTGAAATAATATTTCACAATATTACAGTTTTTTCTGGATTTTAATCTAATAAATGCAGCCTTGATGAGCAGGAGAAACATCTATAAAAACCATTAAATCTCTCATTGTTTTAAAACTTTTGAATGGCAGTGTATGTTTTTGGTTCTACTTGGGAAACAGAGTGTATTTTAGCCTCTTATATGTCCCGGTGCAACAGAGTGATGACATATTTTTGTAGGCCAAACCAGAAATTAGCTTCACCCTGTTCCTTCGACAAAAACTCATAAAATAAGTTCCTGATTCTTACATATATAATCTTCATATATATAATCACAACATTTTTACATTTTGAACCCTATACAAAGTGGCAGAAGTAAAAAAAAAACTGCACCACAGTCACATGACTTCAACGCCTTCACATTAATTTATTACTATGGAAGTCAATGGCTACCATTAACTGTTTGGTTCTCAACATTTTAAGCTTCTTCAAAGCATCTTTTTATGTTCAGCAAACAACAGAAACTCTCTACAGGTTTGGAACAACTTGAGGATGAGCAAAAAAATAACAGAAATCAACATTTTCAGTGAAGTATCTCTTTAAGAGTGAGGTCGAGAACAATTATATTTGTTATTAGACTTGGACTTTCTGTTCATTAAATGTCTCCCTAATGTCATTACCCTGATTGGCCATGAGCTACCAATCTTAAAACCCCAAAAAGGGCTTTATTGAGGAAATCAGTAATTATTCATTATAATTTTCCAGGCCTTGAGGTAAAATCCTGACCTGAATAGTTTGGTATCATTTTCTGATACTGATTCTTTCACCGTTATCCTGCTTTTTGTCTAATAATAGATGGGTTAAACCTACATCGACTGAAAGTGGGATGCTCTTGAATGTCAGATGTGAGACAAAAAAAGTCTAACTGCGTTGAACAAGTGATGATTGTGGACTGAATCAAGCTACTCACTGCATCCCACTCCTGAGGAATGATTCATTATTTTCGACGTAGGAGAGAGTGTGTTTGTGAGCGCGCGTGTGTGTATTTATGTGTGCGTGAGAGTGAATTGCATTATAATGCTTTCAATTGTCTTCTGCTCGCTAATTTCCCCAAGGCGGTCCTATTGACAGGCCATGAGCTTGTCTTACTGAGAGACATCTCAAGAGTCTTCCATCCTTCTGCTCCATGCAGGCAGCAATATCTGTCTATACTGACACAGAGCACAATGCAAAAGCTAATTAGCATAGTGTAATTGCAACTGCTGTCACATAAATTCACTGTCAATATAATTAGCGAATCCCATGAAAATACCACATCACACCCTGCTGTCAGCATTCAGTTACCAGGGGAACTGTGGTAAATCTGGTCACTTTTCATGTTTGACTTGCAGGCAACTCCCATTTAAATACTTCTGACTCATCCAAAGAGCTCTGATATACCTGGAGAGCGTCATCGGTTCCCATTGTCATTCATCTCAAAAGCAGTAACTTGGCCTGTGCATCCAGCATCACTTCAGAAAACATTTACTCACAGTCATGTTGATCCAAACTCTATGACCTTCTTTCTACAGCGGAATACAAAATGAGAAATTTTAAAGATGATTCTGGGAAGCCCTTTCAGTATAATGAAAGTAAATGTGGACTACGGCTGTCAAGGACCCAAAAGCACCATGATAGTAAAAGTGACTTTTGTGCTATAAAGTCATCTGAATTTATATGATAGAATTTAACCTTCGCAAACCAGATCAGTGAGTTGGAGAGTTAAACTGAACCAGTCCCATTTATAAATAAACCATTCAGTTTTGTGAACTGGATCAGCAGACTCAATGAAAGATTCAACTACCATCATATCACTATACAAAGTTTTCATTTAGCTTCTTCATGCATACATTCATATCTATATCTTTCTATTTGTCTATGTATCTATCTACCTAGGTTTATATAGCTAGATAGATGGCAAATAACAATTTAGTTTTCTAATTAAAATACACATTTGAATGTTAGTGGTGAGTTAGTGTTAAGTATTGCAGTTTTTGTCAATATTTTGAATTAGATTTTAAATTAATAATGATTTTATTTGTTAATTTTAGTTTTAATATTTTTGTCAAGTTTTATAAAGTTTATGTTCATTTTTATTTTCGTTTTAATTTTTGTTATTTTATTACATGAAGTGTCATCAAGTACAAATATGAACACTAGAAATGTTATTTTATTAAAGATTAAATTATATTTTATTCCAGTTAATTTTTTATTCATCTCTTTTACTTAACTAAATATACATGGGTCAAAGATGAAAAAAGGTTTAAGCGTAAGTGTTATAATGCTTTAAACACCCACTAAAATGTCATTCCATGTAACAGTTTTGTCAGGCATATATACAACAAAAATCAATTTATGACATATTAAAAGACTAATTACTTTCACCTCAAATACTAAACAATTGCATTTTACATTTTTCTAATTTGCCACTATCCCAGGTTTTGCCCATTTGTCAAGTATGAATTTTTACTAACTTAAAACACAGTAAAGTTCAATATGCTCCTTATTCATTTATATATTTTAAAAAGGTAGAGTCAGAATAAGCATTTTGTTAGAATTTTTACATAAATATTGTATTACACTGAATGATAAAGTAACATTATTTTAACCAAATTTCAACAATTTTCGCTTCAAAAAACTTATCTCAAACCAAAAGTAGACACTTTATTAAAATTTAATGCTCTCTCTATGGACATAAAATCACTTTTGTGAATTTTTTATGATGTGGACATCTTGACGTCTTTGACCCATATACATAAACACAAATAAAAATATCCCTTAATGACAGTTGTGTTTACATTTTTAAACTAGGTTTAGTTAAAGATTTATTTAATAATCAAATATTTGTAATTTTGTTTGCTAAAATTAATATTGTTATTATTATTTTACCAAAAATGCATGTCACCTGCTGAATGGCAGTCAACGGAGAGATATTTTTGCCTGCATTACAGTGTGATTATGTTATTTCAGAGCACTCATTCTCCCCTCACTACCCTCACCTGTAGCCTCCACCATTCCTTCCAGAATTACCACTATTTCAAACTCTTCTCGCACCAGTTGCTCCTGAGAGATGTCCCAGAAAGGGCTGTTCTTGTTGATCTCATGGCAAATGATCAGCGGCGACACCAGGAAAAGCCGGTCGTCCCCCGTGTCAAAGCCAACGTTAATGTCCGTCTGGTTTAGAGGGATGAACTCTCCTTCCTTGGTCTGCTTAGAGCGGATGAGCTTTGCCCTGATCGACGCCTCCACTATGTGCGAGTTACGCAAGTCACCAACGCGAAACATCAAACACAACTTGCTGTCCCGCACTGATATCACAGATGTGTTGGAGAACATGAGCGTTTCGGCGCGTTTATTTGGTTGCGATATTTTCACAAACATGCAGCCCACCATGAAAGCATTGACGATGGTGCCCAAGATGGCCTGCACCAGAAGCAAGATGATGCCCTCTGGGCATTTGTCTGTTATGACACGATACCCATAACCAATGGTGGTCTCGGTCTCAATGGAAAAAAGGAAAGCCGAGACGAAGCCATTGAGGTTATTGACACACGGTGTCCACTCGTTGTCATCAGCGTGGTCCAGGTCTCCACGGGTGTAGGCGATGAGCCACCAAATGAAGCCAAAAAACACCCAGGTGGTGGTGTAGACCAGCGTGAAGACCAGCAGATTGAAGCGCCACTTTAAGTCCACGAGCGTGGTGAAGATGTCTGTCAGGTAGCGGTAGGTTTCGCGCACGTTTCCATGGTGGACATTGCACTTGCCGTCCTTTTCCACATAACGCTGACGGCGTTTTCTCAACGGCCTTCCTGGTGGATTGTAAGCGTCTCCTCCCCCAACAACCATTGTACGGTCTGTGGGGATCTACCATCAAGAACGGGAAAAAAAGTCAGAAAAAAAAAACATTAAACAATAGCAGTTAACAACAGATCCCATCATCACTAATGCAAACAAAGCTTACTAAAAGAAGGACAATCAATATCAGTGCTGAAAAAAGTAACTAAAAGTAGTGGCACTACTTTTTTGGTATCATCTATGGTTTCTTTTGAGGTGGAGTAGCTTTCCAGTTACAAGCTCTTCAGCAACCAAAGCAATAATCACACACTTTTCGATAAACATTGCATTGATCTTTGTTTTCACAAAAATATTAAGCAGTACAACTGTTTTCAACATTTATATTAATCAGAGTGATTTCTAAAGGATCATGTGACACTGAAGCCTAGAGCGAAGATTCTGAAAACACAGCTTTGCATCACAAGAATAAATAACATTTCAAAGTGCCCCTATCATAGGTTATGAAAGGCTCATATTTCTTATAATATGCATTTTATTTGACCTTATTTGCTTAATCACTCCCAAATAATTACTTTAACGATTCATTTTTCCAGACATCTATGGTGATTGGTTTGGATTGGTGCCAAACGTTGGCACCTAGTGGCAAACATCGAATTAGCATTTTCATTCAGACCAAAAAAAATCTAGTTTTCCCAGGTCTGAGTATGCAACAAGTGGGCGGGGAATATGCTAATGTTGACGTCAACACGTAAGGCTTGGGATTCATTTTAAAAGCGACTCGTTTCAATTATTCAGAGTCGACTTTTAACTTTGAGAGACAATCAATTTATACTTTGCAGGATGTTTTCATTCACTTAAAGTTTTGTTATACACTGCATGAAAGGTCATTTTCAAAAATCCACAATAGGGGCACTTTAAAATATGTTAAAATAAAAATATTTCACAATATTACAACTTTTAATTAAATAAATGTAGCCTTGGTGAGCCTAAGAGACTTCTGTCAAAATCTTGCTGTCCCCAAATATATTTAGCTACTTTTTGTTACTGGTTAACTTGAATGTAGCTAAACTACTTGAAACTAGGAGTAGCTGCTTAATTTGCAAAATAGCTTCCCCAAAATTAAAAAAAAAAAAGCATAAAAGAAGAGTAAATTAACTTTTAATTAAGTAAATGAATAGAGCATACTTTTTGGTTGGAATCGATCCATTTTTTTGGCAGCCTGATGCCTTGTTTTTCCACATCCTGGCCCTTAAAGCTACTCATGGCCCGGAAGCCGTAGACGTCGCCACTGATCCAACACAGTAGAGCTCTCCAACTATTGGAAGAAAACACATGGAAGAAAGTAGGTGAAACTCATAATAGAGAGCAAAGCTTAGAGAGTAATTTACCACAAACAGTGAGATAAATGTCCCTGCAAGTGGTCTTAATTAAAATCAGAGTGTTAAATTATGTTGCCCTGCAGAGTTTGCTTACCTCCACACCACATTCACACAGTTAGTCAGCTGAATCTGTTTTACAAATCAGTGCAGTTGTTACAGCACTGAATGTATTATTAATTAAAAGGCAAGTGTCATCACTAAAAAAGTTTGTTTTCCCCAAGTCAGCTCTGATATCTGTCTAAATTCACAGAAACTAAAATGAATGCATCAAAACATGATAAACAATTTTTTGTCTTTGGTTTGCAATAATTTTAATGGGCAGGATTGTGGCATATTAAAATTTTCAGTGATTACTCTGGATAAATGACGTCAAGACTGCTACAATTTTGCGGACAGCTTATGTATAAAGCTCATAAACAGAAGCTAATGAGGCATCAATGTATATATATACCTATGGCTTCAACCACGTAGACATGTTCACCATCTTGCAATAGCAACTTGATGTCATTCACCATACTGTAGATTCGCACAGAGCTGTTGACACCATAGATATATGGTGTCAACCATATATACTTGTCATATCATATATACGTGCCTCATTAGGCTGTTTCTATTGGCAGCTATACGTAAGCCATGCGCTATATTGTAGCAAACTTGTCTTGAAATCATTCACCATAGTAAACACTGAATATTCAAAAGATGCCAGAGTCGGCAAAGCCAGTGGTCTGCAAACCTGTCGGCTCTGTTTGAACCTACAGTATGGTGAATGATGTCAAGTGGACCATTCGAAAATGGCTGACGCCTCTATGTGCTTGAGGCAGTTGAATGGGGCGTCTACACACGTCTATGGTTGAGATCTTTTGTGGTTGTTAAGGTTGTCAAGTTGACCATTACAATATGACAGACAGCTTACGCACAGCGACTAGGGTTGGACAATATATTGCATGATATATTCACACGCATCTCATCAGGAAATCACTGATCACTGACAAGCTGACGTAGATTATTGACAAGCTACACAACATTGGGTGCAGTATCGCAAATTAACCAGTTGCGAAACTGAACACGATATTGCGTCAGTGTTCTTGTCAGTGATCTTCGACTGAGTATTAACTGCCGCTCCATTTGAAAACAGCTGATGGAGATTTACCGCTAATCAAATAACCGGCTTTATTGACGAGATGCGCATGAATATATTGTGCAATATATTGTCCAGCCCTAACAGCAACACATACTAACAATCACTAATGAGGCATATACGTATATATATATATATATATATATATATATGGGGAAACTTATGACAGGATTGTAATTTTCAGTAAACTATCAAGCTTAAATTGCAAGCCATGCTTCATTATTTGTTGGAAAACAAACACAACTATGCTGGTCAATCAGCTCAGTCTAGGACTAAACAAGCTTCCTTTTCAGCAGAGGATTTACTATAAGTATTTTGCACATAAAAATAATGACCCCCACAACCAATGAGCCAAAATCTAAACAAAACCCTGCCAAAGATTCAGCCTCATCTCCTCTCACATACGTAAAATGCTTTATTTCCACATTATTGATCCTGTTCATTGAACGCTGAACTTCACATCTGTTTCAACATGTGATCCACTAGCTCAACGTCTCTAAAGACATTGTGTCTCTCCCTGTCTGCCCAAGCATCACCCAACAGCACCGACAGCAGGTGCAGGTGAGTACCGGTGGGTTTTTTTCATAACACAAACGTGAAAGTAATATTAATGATGGCAAGCTCCATGGGGAACATGGAGCGAGGCAGTCTGAGGCAGATGGGGGCAGACGGCACCCACTATGAGATCTGATCAGATATAGTCCAGAGAGAGAGAGAGAGAAAAAGTGAGAGATGATAGAGCGAGAGAAAGAGACAGATTGAGAAAGTGACAGATAACAACTCAAACACAGATAAATTAAAGCTACATAAAATGATTTACTGTGAACTGATGAATTATTTATACCATGCTGATATCTGGACTTGTTTGTTTTGCCATTATTTTGGTTTGACAGATTTGCTGTCAAATAAGGGTGTGCAACAAATATCTTTAGGAGCCAAGAAAACAAACTGTCCCTACTTAGCAAGACCATAAACATATTAAAAGAAACTTTATGTAGGTAGCTAAATACTTTCTTCAATGCATCCTAACCTGGTGTGATAAAGAGGCAAGCAAAAGCGCTTTCATTTTAATTTTGCTAGCTACTTGCAAACAACGCTTTATAGTGGTGTATTCGAATGACTTAATGTTTATTAAAAAAATCAGTTGAATGAAAGGTATAATGACTCTTAATAAAGCATTTCCATAAATAAATCAGTTGCTGAATACAAAGATACGTAAAAAAAAGAAAAGAAACAAGAGCAGTATGTCATTCTGAATTCATGAACTCAATGAATGATTCACTTGTCCACTCCTAAATCTTACGATGAGTTAATATGAGAATATATATATATATATATATATATGAGGTAGGAGTGTAACGATTCACGTATTGTATGATTCAAGGTCATTTTCCAAATCATCCAAGTGATCATTCTTATCCCCTTGTTAGTGGAGACTTGAGTGAGCAGTGCACGTGTGTGTCATTATTTAGTCATTTGGAATGCACTTGTCAAAGGGAGTGATGTAATTTTCTCATTATCTTCAGGATGTTCCTCAACAAATGCAGCATAATGTGCATCAGCAGATTTGTTAAAGGACTGATGCATGCATAAAATTAAATTATGTGTGTGTGTGTGTGTGTGTGTGTATATATATACATATATAAAAGTTTAATTAAACATTTTTTTAAATATTTAAAAACATAAAATGTATGTTCACTTGCAACAATTAATGACAGCAATAAAATGACATTAAAACAGTGACATCTGCTGATGCTCATCATGCTGCATTCGTTTCGTTGTCACAGGAACATCCCAGCTGAAGATAATGAGGAAATGACATCGCTCCCTTTGACAAGTGCATTCCAAACGACTAAATAATGACACGCACAAGCTCTGCTCACTCAAGTCTCCATTAACAAGGGGATAAGAATGATCACTATGATTTATAAAATGACCACGAATCGTACAATATGAGGATATATATATATATACACACATACCTAAATACAAATAAATACACTACCAAAGTCTACTAGAAGTCTATTAAAGGCTTAGCAATGGCTACATTTGTTTGATCAAATATACAGTAAAAACAGTAATTAAATATTTTTACAATTTATGATAGGTAAAAACTAGTGCTGCACGATTAATCATATCGCAATCACGATGTCAGCCTGTGCGATTACATTACAGCAAATGTTGCAATTATATTAAATAAACACATGCATTTGTGGACATAACAAGACATTCATTCTTGTATTCACACCAGACGCGAATGAAGCGTTAAGCGCACGTAATTTACATGTTAAGTCAATGCATTAGACATTCTTTTTGAGAAAATGATTGGCACACTGGACAAGAGATACCAAAAGAAATATACTAAGTATGTTACATCCTGCTAAAATGTTTTGGGACAACATGTAAAAATGTAAAAAATGGGTATTTGTTAATTGAATGTAATTTAATTCAGTAATGAAAAGATGTTACTGTTGTTTAATTTTGTACAGTTTAGTTTTAATTTGTTGTTGTTAGATTGCACTGTATACTGTATCTCAGTTGAGAAATACAGATTTCAGCATTATTAGTAATCTGTGTGTGCATTTTCAGTAGTTCAGTACCATCACTTATATATCGTATTGCAAATGCAAATCGCAATTTTGACCTTAATAATCGCAATGTGACATTTTTCCCAAATCGTGCAGCCCTAATAAAAACTTTTTTTTTTCATTTCATTTTAAAGTCTTATACTTCAATTTACATTTAAATAACACCCAGGAACTAAATTCAAACTTAAAAACATCCTCAAATGGTGCACAAACCCTGGTGTCCCACTAGTTTAGAACTGTTGCGATTGGCAGCATAGCACGAACAAGCTTTGAACTCCACACGAAGTTCAACACGGTTTGTAACTTATTACACAAATTTACAGAGTTTCAATTAATGAAGCGTAATTTTCACATAATTGCTTAAAGAATATCATGAGACTTCAAAAGAATATTAACATGCTGAGAGATTTATAAACTGATACTTTTGAACGTTAGCATCACACATATCCAGCTTCATATCTATGGGTTTCATAGACGTTAAATTTGATTGGCAGCTCATGGACTACAGAGATGTACTTGTGGGACGAGGAGCTTGGGTTGAATCCCGTGTAACTACGGTTCGACAAAACAGTTTTAATCTGTGTAGAAATGACACAGTTGCATTAACAAATGCAAATCAGTTTTGCATTTGTTAACAATTTCGATTAGGGTTTATTTAGGGGTGGATTTAGAGTAGGGCATATATGGCGGAACGTACAGTAAGGCATGTAAAGAAGTGCACAGAGGTACATACTTTTATTGGATAAGTGCAGTGGGTGGACACTAGAGATGACCACACTGCAGACACAGCTTTGTCTTAGTATGTCTGTGGCTTATTCTCGGCTCTAAACAAAGCTCTGCAGGTTTCCTCATAATTGGAATGCCTTGCGTGTTTACCAACTTAATATTCAGCAATTTTCATCATGCTTTCATGTACTAAGAGTGCAGTATTTTCCCCTCAAACCAATGTAGAAAATAAAAAACTTTGCCTGGTTTGACCAAATCAGGATCCCAGGAGGCTGAATCAACCAGGACGCGGTCATCTCTGACTCAGACACATTTCACAGTCAAACACCCTGCAGCTCGGCCACAACTGTGCCACTGTCACTCTGCCTGAACTGTTACGTCATCACAAACCAGAACACTGGATAGCACCAGGGGTCAGTGTAAAATGTCACCAACTGGAGTGAGCAGCAGGAGAGCACTCTTGCTCCTCTGTGCATCTCACCGAGACAAGCCGCGAGGGATTGTAGCACTTCATGGTTTTATTATCTCATTAATCTCTATTAAGCTCTAAAATTCTATGTAAGGTCAGTATAAAAAAACAAACAAACAAATATCTGAATATTTACACTTTGTACATATACAAAACTCACTCATTGTGCTTTTATTTTTTTTCCTGAATAATGAATAATGAATAATCTTTTTGCAGTTTTGGCTTATTTTGACAAATTGGAAATAACACAAGAGAGAAACAAAAAATATATATATTTAAAAATGTATAGAAATCATTTTCACACTATAAATATTGAAATGGTATACATAATTCTTTGTTTTGGTTATTTTTAAACAATATAAAATTCTGAATGAATATTATAAAAATTAAAATGTCATGGTAAAAAGTTTCCAGGACCTTTATGAATAGATCAGAGTTGACAGTTAAGATATTTATAATCCTACAAATTAATAAACACAGTTTGATTAAAATTAAAAACAGATTTCACAAAAACATTAAGCAGCAGAACTGTTTTCAACTTTAATGATGATAAAAAAATACATCTTGAGCAGCTAAGGCAATTCATAAATCTTTCTTTTGATAATATCTTTTTAATAATATAAGCAATAAATATGAATTATAAATGAATTATTATAGCCTATTCATATTTATGATGGATTTGTGTCAAGATAAAAACAATAAAACACATACATAAAATGCATTCAGAAAAACAGAAATAAAACTAACAAAATTAAATAATCCCCATTTACCAAAATTATAGTCTTTAATAAAAAGCAACCTCTTGGACATAAAACTATAGCAAGCACCACTACTTAGACGTCTCTTTATACAAGATCACATATAAAAGCGTCGAACATGACCATTTCAGTCAGCCTTCTATTAGTGAAAGGCTAGACTCCAGACAGCACTATGACAGATGGAGAAGACCACAGGACCAAAGGACCACAGTGCTAAAACGCATTAGACGGCCCTCAAGGAAAGATGAATTGAGATGGCTAAGACTGATCTTCATCACAGCATCTGACCTTCAACCAACCTTTATCCACCATGGTTTAAATGTGCAATGTCTTACTTTGTTTGCTTTATGATCTATAATCAATGGCGAGAATAGTCTATGACTACCTCAAGGGCAAAAACAGGCTTTTCTATTGCAGACCCATCCAGTAGTGGGGAACTGGAGAGCACTGACATAGAACACGAACTCACCGCTTCCCACGATTTGCATAATTACCTTTTCAACAATTTTTACATAATCCCTCTGTTTCAGAGATAGACCGGATCATCATCGCCAGTGACGACTGAAGAGTTCACCTTGAGTTCACTTTTCGTGGTTTAATTGCATCATGGATGTCCTGTGTGTATTCAGATATTAAATATTTACTAAATATTCACTAAATATTTGCACTACATGCATCCACTGATGCGACTCTTCAACCTTTGCTAATGCTGACATAAGCAAAGGTCTGACGCTCTGGATGCTTGTCTAGTCATTAAATTGGATTTATTAAGCTTTGATATGTCACACCGCTGAACTCTGCACCTCACAGGAGGGAGACTCTAATGGTTTAACTTGTCCTCAAAAGCCAATAGCAGTTTGCACAGATTTTCAGAGTAGCACAACATGCATCACTGTAGAAGGCTTATTTAATCTGACAAGAAGCAAAACAGCGCTGCGAGGGATAAACAGACAGTCTGTTCAAAATGTTGTATATTCTGATGTCGATCCCTAAACCAAATAACACTGATAAACATGGATCATAAAAATCACAATGTTAAAGTCCCTTTTCACTTCACACACTAGTATGTGTCAAAATGGCTTTGCAAGTATCCTCATAAAAACATAATAGTTTAGGTCTTAAAGCTCACATAGCTATTTTATAGTAATCAATTTATCCATGCAAGTTCATTCAAAAAAATTTGTTTGTAATCTTTAACCCAAATCTGTAAATGCTCCTCCCACCTAAAATGACGGGTCTTCTCTGATGACATCAGTTTGAAGGTTTGAGCGTGTCATCCTTAACCACGCCCCTTCGACTGACATTGTTACTTTACTACATCCAATCAGTTTGCAGTAGGAAAAAACCAAGCCACGCCCCCTATATTTTTCTCATTCAATACTCGGTTTCTCTCTGAAGAACACCATAATACTGAAGTAAAATCGGTTGCAAAATTTTTGGTTCATGCGGACAGGTGAGAAAGAAAACAGCTCTTAAAGTGACAGCAGTCTAATATTCCTGCTGTCTGTCATTCAAAATCTCTATAAAGGGAAAAAAAAAAAAAATATATATATATATATATATATATGTGTTGAATGTATTATTTATTATATAAATTATTATACACATTTATTTGTTCTAAGTTTTTTTTATTACCACCACTTAAAAAGGTCTGTGTATACCATTATCTATATCATTAATCAGCAAAAAAACCCAAAAAACATTAAATTGATCAAAAGACATAAAATATTTCTACATTATGAGGAATTTCTATTTCAATAAATGAAAAATTTACTTTCTATTAGGGCTGGGCAATATGGCTAAAATCTGTATCACGATATCAGTGTTTCATATCGGTCAATATCGATAATTATTAATATTTTTTATGACCCATTTAAAATAAGGACCAGGAGAAAAAATATTTTAAACTTAACCTCCATCTGATCATAATCCCCTCAGTTATTAAGACAGAAATGTCAACAACCATGGAAAACTCAAATAATTAAAATGTAAACATAATGCCACTGCCGTTATATCTTTGTACGGTTTAGATTCTTTGTCATAAGACACTGATGCAGAGAACCTCTCTGTGGTGGTCTGCTGCTTGTGCGGTGCTGCAGCTACAGATGTTGTTGGTGGAATACGGCTGTGCTCCAAAGGGTGAGCTAGGGTGGTACATCAAATTTGTGGTATTACCAGTCTTACCGGGGACAACGGTCTTGCATAATTTGTAGACGACATTGGTCTGACTGTCATATTGGCGAGCTGACTTTTCCTCTTTTATTTACAATTTCCTTGCTCGTTGCAGCACTCATTTTCTGTTTATGAAGAGGAATCCAGCAGACCAGTTCGAGACCACGATATGGCGCAACCAAACGTGATTCTGTTACACGATTGGCTGTTAGCGTATCACTCCCTATGTTGCAAGATTACCAGAGTGAGCCCCTTTGTTAATGCATCAAACTAGCTTCGCAACCTGTTTTCTTCCGATGGAAAAAAAATATTGAGCATTTTATTGAATTTTTTATTGATATCGATCATGTGTCTATCGCGATACATATCGTTATCGCTTTATCGCCCAGTCCTACATTCTATTCAGCAAAATATCCTGAAAATGCTTTATGATTTCCACAAAACATATTAAATGGCACAACTGTTTTCAAGAATAACACTAAAAAAATTTCTTGAGCACCAAATTCTCATTTTAGAATGATTTCTGATTAAAGTAATAATGCTAAAATTCAGCTTCAACAGCACAGTAATAAATTACATTTTAAAATATATTAAAATAGAGAAGAGATATTTTAAACTGTAATATTATTTCCCAATATAACTGCTATTTTAATTATAAGACACTTATATTGTACATACACTCAGTATGACAAGACTTGGTAGAAGAATGGTAAAAAAGCAGGCGGGAAAATTTCCATCATGTAGGCTCTCAGAATTAGATGGCCTCTCATTATGCACTTGTGTATTTACAAAGCCCTTTTATCAGCAGCGAAGGGCATCTTCATCTCAAGCGTTAAAATTGCTTGTGTCTGGCAGCTGTCTATTCTCTGTGCAAAACAACACACAGAGGCGAGTGGAAAGGAAAGAGCCATCCGACATGGACCAAAAATAGACCTGCATTTCCAAGGCTTTGGGTTCAATGGTGCCACTCCATTATGGTGCTCGTGAAGAGCAGGCAAGGGTTTGAACATCATAGTTTCATATATACCATCTCCTGCAACTTTCAATAAACAAGGAAAAAAAAGAAATCAAAGTGATAGTTTGACCAAAAATGTTTAATCCGGTCACCATTTAATCACTTTATTCCTGTATTCATTTTATTTATTCTGCTGAAAATATTTTGAAAAATGTTGATAACCAAACAGTTTCTGTTTCCATTGACTTCCATTTTTTGTCCATAACAAACATCAAGGGGAGCCAAAACTGTTTGGTTACCAAAGTTTGTCAAAATATCTCAAGTTTGAAATGAAATGAAGGTGAGTAGGTGAGACAATATTTACATTTTTGGGTGAACTACAAATTTAACCTATATATTTTTTCCCTCACAGATCTGACACTCTTTTAAGACCTATTTGAAAAAGTTTGAGTGTTAGGTTTCCCTTGGGAAAGAGGCTGTCCATTGGGAATATAGTGTATCCTGTTTCAATCTGAGTTTAATTACAGCCTTGGGTTACATTCTATGTCTCAATTTCATTTAGAGAACCCGAATATTTATGAAGCACTATGGCTCTCTTTTAGCCTGAGGTGCAATCATTACCTTAAAGAATGACGCCTGTCTTTATAAAAATGCTAATTAACTGTGACTATGATGGCATATAAACATATATTGCTCATTATTTAATTGACAAGTTCAATATACCAATTTATGGCAGATGCATGGGTGCAATTTGGAATGTATTACTAAGTAAGGATGAACAAATTTGTGTCATGAATTCTAGAGCTCACACTATTAGATTATAGAAAAAAACGACTTGAATTTTGAGTCTTTCACCTCATAAAACACTCAACAGACTGTTCTTCCCAAGCACAGTTCACACTAAGAGTGTAACCATGTTTCACTTAAGTTCACAGCTGCCTGGGGGTTTGGGCTACATCGTAATGGATTGTAAGCTGTGATCTCCATAAGTCAGAGTCTCCACACGCACCAGAGGAAATGGGCAGAGCGCATCACCGCCGAGTCGACCTTGACACAGGCAGAAAACAACATCAACGTAAGCTGGGAGGCTGGGGAAGTGCCTACAGTGCCTGAGCCTATCTGCACTGCCGATGTTAAAGATGTTCGTGGTTATATGTGAGGAGAGGGGTGAAGTTTCACAGCTTTCCATGAGTAAATCTGTTACCATGCATTCTGACAGAAACTACTGCTACTTTGGCTGAGTTCATTTGAATTTATGGATCTCATTGTATCGTGGATCTGATCTTTGCTTTGTTTCACGTATGATGCAAGTGCTTGTTATAATATGCGATTGTCTCTAAGTGCTGTATACAATAATAGCTTTGTGCATCGTGGCACTTAAAAAGGAAAACATGCGGAAATAACTTTGGCACTAGTGGAAAAAATACTAAGTGAACAGTCAAGAGATTAGGATCATTTACAAGAGTTAATTTATGGTCAGAGAGAAGTGCAAAGTTATTTATGTTAATATGAGGTATAAAAAAACACACATGAAGGGTTTGCATTAATGGCGTAGTTCAAATTAAAATTCATAAATCATAATTCATAATTTGTTCGCTTTTATGTTGCTCCAGAACTATATGTAGTGGAACGCAAAAGAAGAAATGTTTCTGTCCATACAATGACAGTCAATGGGATCCAAAATAACCCAAATGAACCCTTTTGACTTTTAGTATATGGGACGAAAACACAGACATTTAAAAATTGAAAAAAATTCACAATGTTGAATAAATGATAATGGAATAAAAAATTTTGCATCAACTATTCCTTAAAATAATGCTGTCTTTTTTTTGATGTGGCATTTCTCAGTATTAAAAAAAAATAAAACAATACAGCCTGAAGAGAGACTGAAATCTCTCTCAAACTAGCCTTTTCATAGCACAAAGGCTGGATGTTGTTCACCTTTGGAATAATGTTCCCTGAACCATCCAAACATATGCCACTGTACCGGCTAGAGAAAAAAAACTAAATTTGCCTGTAGGTCTGGTGAGACTTTGCCTTTTTAAAAACATTAATATGAATAACAGGGCGTGATGAGCTCACAGTGCCTGAGGCTCACTCCCTGTCAGTTCTAGAACGATGATTTATTCAATAGCCTTCTAGAAGCGCAAGCGACAAATGGCCAGCTCCTGTACTCCCATGAAAACCATGCTCAGGTTTATGTCTGAATTAATCATTCATGCATGTCAATTATTTAGGCATGCATGTAATTCGGACAGCGAAAGCCTCAGCATTTTATCAAAAGACAGCTGTAAACCACATGTAGACAAATGGATAAACAACTGTCTTGTACTGGTAAAGAAAAACGCAATGAATAAAAATCCAGTTCAAGTGAGATCTTAGCGAATAAATAAGCACTTGAAATCATCTTAATCCTCTCATTGTTTTTAATTTTAAAATAAAAACACTAAAATGCCTGATCCTTTTAGGAGGCTCTAAAAAAGTGAGAAATGTACACATTTTTTCTTGTCTGCTTCTTTTATCGTTATAGCTCAGGACAGTCATTGATGAAGGGACTGTACATTTTCTTGTAGATTATGTAGTGTCATAATCATGATGTAATTTCATGCTGTAAAAAAAAAGAAAAAGAAAAACAGGCAGCATAACTGAGCACCCGTGAGCTAAGATGGGATCCTCCGCCAGCTGTGGTGGAAGCGAAGTGCCACTGAAATAAATGGATACATTAATGACTAGTCACTTAACAGTTCAGCAAATCAAAAAGGAGCTACAGGGTGAAATTTGCTATCATACTCTACCCTCCCGAGGTGACAATGTACAGAAATGTACAGGACAGGTGTAGGAAAGCCACAATACAAGCTTGATTTGTAATGTGATTATAAACCTGAATCAGCAGGTTTGATATACAACATTAAAACAGGTTTTCCATCTCCATTTTAAAAGCTGACCAAAGCGAGAACGCTTGTATCACTTTCCAAATACTTTGTGCATTCATCTGCCACACACACTTAAGCATGCAATATCTATTTGTTCTATAGTTGCAAATTAGATTAAAATATATATATTTATAAAATAGCTCAGAGGGTGGTGGGATGGTAGCCTGCACGTAATTTACATGTGTATAGCTTACCACAAAAACATAAAGGCTACAAATGAGCACGTTTTCTGTCAGTTACAACAAACCTTGGTAGTGAGCTCATTGATATTAGCTAACTTTCACAGTTAAGGGAGAAATAATGGGGTTTTAAACTACTTTAATCTGAAGCAGCAGACCAATATGAGGATATTATACACAAACACGACACACATGGTGCGAAAATATACACTGACAACCGATTAAGCGTGAAAATCGATTTGTAAAAGTCTTGATATATCAACAAAACGGTCGATATAAATTAAGCGTAATACTCACTTTCGTAGTTCCAGTTAGTTCCTTGCTTGGGTTCCCAGTGGCTCTCCAATCTGAGCTCGTTCAAAGCGAAGAGCGCACGCCAGTGTTTGCTTTAAAACATCGTCTCCAAGCGCGGAAGTAAATAATATGACGACGACTTGCGGGACTTTAAACCGATTCGTGTTAAAAGCACGTCCCATGAAGTCAATAACGAGTCGCGCAAAGCGAAGGTTGTTTATTCTGTGCAGCTCTCCGGTCCTCTCCGAGCGCGAGCTGATCCACAGAAGATGAAGGTGTGCTGGAGGGATGCTGGATGGCCGTAGTGTCATAGGAACAATGTGCATGCTGAGGTGGAAACGCAGAAGCATGAGAGAAAGCGTGATACACATGCCTCCTCCCCCAGGTCCTGCCTCACTTCAGGCGCGTGCGGCACGCTGATGCATGATATCACTCATTTCATCAATGCATTTCGACACGGGATGCTGCTAAAGATATCGTGCAGTTGTAAATCGATCCAGGATCGTTCATAAATGACATGTGATGCAACTGCACGGTGACAGCGTCCTATGTCTCAAATCAAGGGTCACATGCATGCCTAACATTAGTAATTATTTATTTATTTTTTGCATTAGCCTATGTAAATGAATAAATACAAACAACACTGGAAATTAGGTCATTCTAAATGTACTTTTTTTTACTTTATTGGCAGATTTACATATATTTATTTATTGCATTTTTTTGTTGTTGAATTATGCAATCTACATAAATAAATAGATGAACTTAAAAGTAAAACTTCTGTCATTATATGTCATAAGAATGAGTAAATTTGACATGACAAAAATGTAATTTTAGGTGAACTATCCCTTTAAGAATAACAAATCCAGTAAGTGTCAGTTGGTTGAATTCAGTTACTGTTACTAGTTTACACATGTTCTTCTATGAGAATATTATTTTTCATGAGCCATTACAGCACACACTGGTAGAATATGAATCTTCATTGAAGTTCAACAAGTATGACATGTTACCTGTGAGTGAAACATGTTCATGAGAAGACCTGTGGTGAACTGCTGCAGGCTATGGGAGAAAGTAAATATGTATCGTTCAGAAAGTGGGGGCACTATTTGGAAAGAAGAAGAAAAAATCGATCATCTTAATGCCATTAACTTGAATTGTTTTAATTGACAGATGTTTCTAAAATGCATAACTGCTGTCATACTCTGTGTGTGGGATGTGCTTTGTCACACCACTGTGTTTATATGGTACACCAAAGGTACTAACATTATTAACATAGTATGAACAAGACAACCAAACATATGGATCATTAACAAATGTTTGGTGGATTTTGGATTGAGCAGATATAATATGAAAAAATATACAAATCATTTCTAAAGAACTTTTAACATACATTTTTAATACAAAAACATATGCTTAGTATAAATTAACAGAACAGGATGGACATCCAGGGGCATTTCCTGAACAGGGTTTAAGACTAGTCCTAGATTAAAATAAATGTTAAGAGCTGTCTAAACTGGAAAAAGCTTGCACTGAGATATGTTAAAATACATTATTGTCATTGTTTGGTCTTAAAACGCTCAGAGATAATGCATTTTGGTAAGACATGTTTCTAAAAATTCTTAAATATCCTAAATTAGCAAAGGTTTAGTCCTGGCTTAATTTAATTCCTAACCGGGAAACCAGCCCGTAATGTTTTAAGCAAATATTTCAATTTATAACTAATAAATTATGTTACATTTAGGAAGTCATTTAATTTTGGGAATATTCTTAAAGGAACAGTTCACCCAAAAATATTACATTAACTCATCAAAACAGATTTTATATCTTATATATAACAAGTATATTTTATCTTTGTTTCACTTAAGTAAACATTATTGTGGATTATATATTATAGTGAGTTATAGTCAGGTTTTTATCAGCTGTTTAGACTATCATTCTGACGGCACTCATTCCCTGCAGGAATCCACTGGTGAGCAGGTGAAGTAATGCTTAATTTCCCTAATCTGATCTGATGAAGAAAGAAAGACATTTTAAGCAAAAGCACAAGAGATATGAATTAATCTAGGTTTTTAGACATTTAAAAAAGTATCACAATTTTATGTCAAAGGGAATGTAATACTTAAAACTGCTCAGTTATAAATATATATTAAACCTTTATTTAAAATTGAAGTTAAACAGTAAAATTTAGACAATTTGTTAATTGATAAAAAAAAAAAAAAAAAAAAAAAAATATATATATATATATATACACTTGTTATCACTCAAATTTGTGTTGATATGCATAGAAAACAATGTGACGTTAAATTGATTAAAAACAGGACATAAATCCTCCATACTGAATGACCCAAACGCATCATTAACAAATGTCTAAAAAAAGTAAACACACTTTTCAGTCAAAAGATATTCTATCTTCAGATAAAAGCAATCGCTGACACCAGCACTGGCATTATGAAGTTTTCCTGCACCATGGTGCACATAGAGCAAACAGAGGAAAGACCACAATTGGACACCATGGGGCTGAACTCTGCAGGGGCCCAAGATAGGGCTGCTCTTAGATGAGGTGTGGATGATAAGAGAGTGATGTCTACATGAAGCTCTATAGCACAGAGAGGTCACTGAAGCTATAATGATCTATGATTCCCTGTGTCAGTTTTTGATCTAGTCTCTTCCACCATATTAGCCTCCTCTGCAGGGATGGCAGAACTGGCGTTTGTGGAATTGTTATTAACTCCACCCTCGTTACCCGAAAGACTGGGGAGGATAATGAAAGAAAGAAAAAAAAACACACCTGGCACCATTATTGAAAATACACTGTCAAGTTATCATTTCTCATGTTCTCTTTTACTCATTGACCTCCAGCTATTGTGTATGCAGCTTTAATCTGAAACAAACCATTTTAAATGGGCAAAAGCATCCAGAGACTTTTACTGTGATGAATGCTACACCATTGTGTTGAGCTCAGGGCTTAATGTGGTGTATTTCACTTTTCCATTACAGCTCAAGGGTAAGGTAATTTCTCCAGTATCTGACGCCACATGCCCGTTTTATTACGTACTGCAAGCGTGAAACATGAGGACAATGTCTAAAGCACTAATATGTGAACTACATAATAACCTATATGTGTTTTAAAAGCTTATGTTTTATGTTCAAACATAATTTTATTGTTATAGCATCACAAGTGATTATTTATCTGACACAGGTGCTTGTGAGTCTTACTATATAGGCAGTTTTTCCTTTATTAGGGTAAGCGTGTTCTTTAAAACGTACTTAAAAACTTAATTTTACAGCATCACTGAACACAACAGGAGGTTTAACTTAAATGTAAGCAAGTAACGAGCTTAATATTTTAGACTTTGGTCTTCTCAAAGCAGTCATATGCATATTAGTACTTTAGAAAAAAACAAATATTAGAATTATTTCTTAGGGCCGTTTGACACTGAAGAAAATTCAGCTTTGCCATTATAAGATAAAATAAATAATATATTTAAAATAATATATTCAAAAGGCAAACAGTTATGTTAATATTTCACAATATTACAGTTTTTAATACATTTTTTTCAGTCTTGGTAAGCATTAGAGACCTCTTTTAAAACATTAATAAATCCTATGACCCCAAAATGGATGGATGCTGTGGATATTGCATGTATTATTTATACAGTAATGATACTAATTCCCATACAGTAAAACATTTTTAGAGATCAGGGTGTTCATATTTCAGACTTATACTCTTCCCTCCAGCAACAAGTCCGTAGATTAAAGTTAAGTAAGATTAAATTACTGAGGATGAATGGAAATAGAAATGGCCTAAAAACTCAAACAGAAACAATTAATATATATTTATGCAAATTCAATATGAATAGAAAATGGGGTGGTACATCACAACTTCTGTATTAGACAGATTCAATGCTACCTGATTATAAATTAAATTTGGGGTATAAAGTCACTCTGCTTCACATTCTTTAGCCTCAATAATAAATAAAAATGATTACTTTTTCTTTACTGCAAGCCCAATAAACAAGCTTATTTTTTACGCTCTGGCTGCAGAAAAACTTTAAAAGGAAAAATATTCAGTCTTCCAAAACATAAAAGGGGGTCATTTATTGAATATGTAGAAGATATCCAGGAAATTTGGATTTAAAAAATGGATTTTGTATATAAACACTAGATGATTTGAACTGGGAAAACAAATCCTGCCTCCCAGGAAGTTGGTCTAACCCTGCGATTGCTGTGCCTTTTAAAATTCAGAAAGACATGATGTTCATTCAACAACACAGCAAGACGCACAGGCTCTCCAAATCTCTTCATCACAGCGAAATGTGGCCCCCACTGCGACTTCATGTCCGTCTCAATCACTCCTAAATAGCCCATCACGATGACCGTACATGCCTAAATGCTGGAAATGAGTCTATTATAGTCTCTGCCTTCAAGGGTTCCTTTGAACGATTCATAACAGTTTCTTCCTTCTGAGGCCAGAGACGTATTAGGAATGAATAAGCAAAAGAGAGTTTGAAAGAAAAAGAGAGAGAGAGAGAGAGAGGGTTGAGGCGAGGGCAGACAGCTATCAGAACAAGAACGAGGATTTGTATGTTGACAAGCTGCTACCATACCTATAATTATATGGATGACCTGGTGGACACTTCAGTGGCTAAATCTCACTGCAAAATTACATATTACAGGGAATTATTTTGAGATAAGCAACACAAAGAGAAATGCCCTGTGTACGAGCGCAGATGTGACTCTGATGAGGCGGCTGTTTTAAAGGCATTTCGTCCGATTAGTGCACCACAAGAGGACTGCGCCGCATACACTGATGGCTGTTAATAGCTACTGACCACATTAAAGCAACAAATTAAAATCTGCGCAGAAGGATAATGTGTATAAAGGTCATTTTCTGGAATGTTTTAGAAATCTAACCAGCTTTCTCCAGAGGCTCTAAGGCTATTCTAATAACTCCGAACACATACATGACATTTAAAGGAACAGTTCACCTCCAAATTAAAATGTGCTGAAAGTTTAATCACCCTCAGGCCATCCAAGATGTACATGAGAAAGATGATATTTATCATAACAGATTTGGAGAAATGTAGAATTACATCACTTGCTCATCAATGGATCCTCTACAGTGAATGGGTGCCGTCAGAATGGAGTGTAACATCACAATAAGTAGTTCACATGATTTCAGTCCACCAGTTAACATCTTGTGAAGTCAAAAGCTGTGTATTTGCTCAAAACACAATTTTCTTTACCTCCCCTTCAATCACTTATGATGTTCACAAGAACCTTTTCTTCTCCCTTCCTCTAGAACACTATGTAGCACACAACCCATACCAGTGCTGTCTTTAAATTCTGTTTTGAATAAGTAAGACTTTGCAGAAGAAATGCAAGTTCAATTTGAATTCTTAAGGGGGTCTTCCGGTGTCACATGCACTTTTACAAGCTGTTTGGACTGAATTGTGTTTTGGTGTGTGTACACAACCACCCTACAATGATAAACATCCACCAGTAGTTTTCTTTTGATTTAATAAAAAATAAGTTGCCTCTTCTGAAATCAAGCCATTCTCAAATGAATATGTAGAATATTTCACCGACAGAGGCCGCTCCCACAATAGTTGATTGACAGCAGCGTGTCACACAGACTGAACTGTGACTGTGTCTTACCTTAATGTGCTAATTATGTGCTAATTAGCAAGTTTCACTATGAATATGGCTAAAAAAAGATCCTCCAAGAGTGCCTCAGAAAAGAGGGACGGGGTCAGCGGAGCTCGTGAAGATTTAAAGGGGAAGTACACAGAACAGAGAGATTTCTAAAGAGCTGTTTTTGACAGGGTAAAATTAGCATTTTTTTACACTATCTTTGAGAAATTTTTAAACAAACTATATTACTATATTGACCCTAAAGAATCATATAAGCTAGTGGAAAATTGGCTTTGTATGACTCCTTTAAGACATGATTAGAAATGTTAGTAGTGTTCCTCTTCTTCTGCTTGCAAACAGAAGCTCTCACGTCAACACAACATGCATGAGTCATGGTGATCTCGAGGACGGGAGAAGAAGAAACTCTCATGAACGTGTTAGAGATTGAAATGAAAGTGAAGAAAATCGTGCAAATAGTCATTGTTCTTTTAAACCATTTACATTACTTTAGAAAATGACAGTTAAACCACTGAAGTAACATGGACTAATTTGGCCTTCCAAGTGTCAGTTACTTATGCCATCTATGAAGGAACATAAACCCTCTGATATCACATGAAATATCTTCAACTGGTTTCCAAGGATGAATGAAAATCTTAGGTTACTGAAACAACATGAGGGTGAGTAATTAATGGCAGAATATATCTATATTTTTGGAGAACTACGCATTTAAACCCTTGCTTCTGGCCAATAATTCTTCATCCAGTGACAAAGTCCATCCGCTTATAAATTGTACTTGTTCTGTGCATATTTATTTAGACATTTTGTACTGAAAAAACCTGTCATGCATAGATGACTCTTCATTTTTACCAGAAGCAAATTAAGATGCCTTAATGATGACTTTGTTTCTTACAAATGCTAAAATTAATTGTTCATTTATGTTTACACATGCAACTTCAGAATTTTAAGATTAATATTGAAGTCAATCTAAAAAAAATGAAATGAAAATTCTGTCATTACTTTGTCATTTAAAATCTGTCCTATGTGACTTTGCTTACTCTGTGGAACACAAACAAATATATATTTTGAAGAGTTTTGGGGTCTAAACTAAATTTGACTTTCACATACAGGGAAATCAGTCATAAAGGTTTGGAAAAACAAGATATTTTTATTATCTCAAATGTCTAGATTAGTTATTTTTTTTTATAATACTCAATATGCTTTTAATCACTAAAATGTTCCTGAATATGTAAAATGTAATTGCAGACAAATGTATTCAATGCGAAAGCTGATTGGTATCATTTTGCCGCTGCTTAATAAAACCTTGACACAAAAAGTGTTTTGTTCGGTCTTTGACCCTCTTTACACTTCACATTTGGTTTCAGACGCTCTAATTCTAACGCGGCTAAAAGAAAGGCTGCTTTCTTGTCAAAATACCTCATGCATTAATGATTCAAGTTCTTTTGCAAATGGAACACACTTTAGGCAGTGAAAGTTAATGAAAGAGAACAAATCTTGTCAGTGCCATTGCTGCAGTATGTGCGTGTGTCTGTGCGCTTTCAAAAAAAGCTCTGATGAAAAGGGCAGGCTGAGAAAAAGAGAGATAAAAAGCATGATCTGAAGGCCAAACATAAATCTGATTAAACTAAACTTTCTGATGAGAATACATACAAATATTCATCATAATGGCCCCTCATTGAAACAACATTCCTGCACTAACCTTAATTGAGCACCAAATGACAATATAATAATCACTCTATTATTGCAGACCAGCTTCAACCCCTGTAGAGATTAAACAGGAAGTATCAGATTATTGTTCAGCTATATTACATTAGCCTCACTGAATCACCTACATCTCTCTTCTTAATCATCTACGTCCATCTTACTCAGACATTTTGACCTCTCCATTTGCCTGACATTTTCTCTCAAGAGTCTCCTCAATATATATATATATATGTGTGTAAATGTCTTTAAAGGAACAGGTCACCCAAAAATAAACCATATTTCATCCAAATTTTCAGTGTGTTATTTTTTTTTCTGTAGAACACTAGCCATGAAAAAAAATTGCTGAAGCACAACAACATTGAGCGTATGAAACCTTTGACAGGCAGAGAGTGATTCTGATTGGCTAACTGCTGCTTGCTTGTTTTTGCGGTTTATGAAGACAGGCGCTATCACAGAGAAAGGTCTGATATCATTACAACTGGAAGTTGCTGCCAACTTTATTTCTGCACGGTTCAGCAGGTGCTTTTTCAATTAAAAACAAATATTGAGTAGAGGGAGGAGTTTTATTTTAAGCTCCTCCTCTCATCTCTCGCAGCAAACAAAAAGTTGAAGGGGTGTGGTTACGCTAATTCTGCCCAAGCCGTCAAACTGACATCATCAGGGAAGAAGTGCCATTCCATAGCAGAGGCAACTGATTAGATTTTGGTAAAAGATAACCAAATTGGTTAAAATGGTATTAAATGAATAAACAATTAAAAATAACAATCACACACACATACGCTGGTTTTTGTGGTTTATGGGGAATCTCAAAATTTTGTCTCTGTAATTTTCTTTCCTGTAATTCACAAAAAACAGTACACACACACACACACATACACACACATATATATCATTATACTTATCATACCTATTTATTATTTGTTATATATATTTATTGTAAATGGGTGGTATAAAAAATAACACACACACACATATTCACACATACTCTTAAAATATATGCATTTTTTTTACATTTGTAAATTAATGTTAGTTATTTTACTTGACTTATGGTCTTCAATTTATTTTATTTTTATAATTTTTAATATTTTTTTAATGTTACAGTTGCCTTTAAAGTGTGCAAAATTTGATCAGAATTTTGAAGATCACAGACAATTTCAGACATGCATTATTATGTCAGGCATTCAAGTGAGAATTTAATTTACTATATCTATATCTTGCATTGCTTTTTAACAATTTATACAGCTGAGCTGCAGGAAACCTGATCCAGAGCAACTGCTTCAAAGAAACGAAAGCTTTCACTGCCAAACTGTGCTCAAGGTCTCATCCTGTACTGAGAATGACCCCAAAACTGGGACTTAAAGCATTATTTAGTCTTTCGACTGCACACAGAAAACACTGACATTCTGCTGTAGTCTGAATCTGTTCCGCTAAATGACTCACTTCAATGGTTCGGCCTCAGAATATCAACACACTGATAGACTTCTCTCGTTCTCATTCTCTCTCGCCTCTCACTTTCTAAACACAAAGCCGATAAATGTTATCCTTTCAGAAGCACGCCAACCCCGACGAGTCTAATGAGAACATCGGTGCAAAATTGGCATTCCATTTACGCAAAGGAATAATTAAAATCGCTGACAGAACAAGAGACATAAAGGCTATAACAAGAGACTGCAGCCAATCTGTGCAAATCAAGATCTCGTTTCTAAGTCCAACATTTGCTCTTTTGGATTCACAGACAAGGATAGAGATCTGTCATTGTGTGGCATGAAATGAAAATATCAGACACTTTAAATCATGGCAGCCACTTTGACAGACAGCCACAGAGCATCTGAAAGCCTGATGCTGCCGAGGTCACCACCTTCGAGAATTCAGCCGATTTCTTTCAGGTATTTCAAGCGACTGAATCCTTCAGTATCCTAAATCAGTTAGCACCATCAGGACAGTGACTGAAGTCATTTCAGTCATCTTGCTCACTTCCCTCAGACTGAGAATTAGGCTGTTCCAATCCTTTCATCCATCTCTGCACATGCTTTCCCTTTCATATCACTCTATATCTGTTAATACAGATAAAATAAATGTCAAATATTTTCATGCAATTTATTAAATTTAATATACCAGGCAAACATTTTGTATTTCTAATATTAATAATATTTGTTTTGGTTGCTAGAACAATCTACTTAAAATGAGAGAAATCTGTAAAACAACTGCTTTGTGTTGTGTTGTACGTTGTGCAAGAAAATGTGTGCACTTCACATATTCAGCTCATTTAAAGACTAACATGTATGTTCTTTCAGCCCCATACATACAAACCAATCCTCACAAGTAATTTCCATTTGATTTAACCAATTCCGTCTGGCCTTAAGGGCATTGGCGCCCGTCCGTCCGAACAATTTTCATTTAGGTCAATCAATGTTCAAAGAGGCAATTAAGGGAACGACAAGCCAGACTGAAACTGATACAGACAAGAAACAACACACAGCAGGAAGATACGGCTAATGCTGATTTAGCATTTATTGCTACGATAACAGAAAGATGCAGACTTGCTCAACCAATGCAGTGGAAATCGAAAGCATTCTGAAAGTGCCCCTGCAGATGTTAAGTGACAGAATGTGCTTGGAATGTAACCGGTGCCATATTGATTCAGTATAGCGCAAGTAAAGATGACATCTGTCTGCTCATATAAGTTTCTATGTGCATTTTATCCTCCCTCTGACTTATACATAGTGTCACGCCCTTGTCCATGCTATCTGTCAGTAGTTTTGTTTTGTTATTTCCTGTTTGTCCTTATATGGTCTAGTTCCTGTTCCTTTTTTATTATTTAATTTAGTTTTTACTTTGAATTACCCATAAACTGTTAAATATCTTGTGCAAAGGCAATTATATGAAGTGCTGCTCTAAATTAACATATTCTGATGTGCATTCACATATTTTAATCAGCTGAGTAAAAAAACATTCAGAAGCTTAATTAGTCAAAATTAAAGGGACACAAAATGGATGACTGAATATCTCTGAATTACAATTTAGTAAATTCCTCAATTCAATTTTGTTCAATTCATATTCACTCTAAACAACCCGAAAGAAAGCAAGTTCGATAATAATCTAGAATGCTAGATCAATATTGATCATTGATTTGCATCCTTTGTGTGAGTCAAGACAACAGAGAACGCCCAGTTTAAACACGCAAAACTTTCTTTGTTGTGCCAGTTAAACACGATCCACTTACTTATTTAATCACTTATGAATAATCAGAGGCAAATCAAGTCAAAAATCCCATTTGCATGAATTAATTTTTTAAAGTATGAATGTCAAACCCAACAGATTTTCCAGGACACGCTAATTGAACCTCTCATGCTGTTACAGCCTTGAAGACAGAAAGAGAGAAGCGTCCAGCCAGACGCAAATGGCACTCAAATATACAATGTCAGCCAAATAATCAGAGTTAAGGAAGTGGACAATCCATTATTTTGCTGAAAGCTGAAAAAAAAAAAATCTCAATGCCAATATATGAAGTAATAGATGTGGGGGAGCTAAAATCACACCACCAGTGTAAAGACTATTTCTCCCTAAAACCAAACTGGGCTTCAGCTTTCAGACAGATGTGTGTGTGTGTGTGTGTGTGTGTGGAAGTCAATTGGAAGAAATTTTCATTTTCCTCACATCCCGTCTCCCCCCTCCTGACCTCCTTGATGGTCTTGCAACGTGACCGGCGGGCTGCAAGCATATCAGGCTTTGGTGTTTAATGCCAGGCACATCTCAGTAACAAGAGGGAGCATCGGTTAAGTGCAAATGCCAGTGCCCAGTGATTGTGGCTGCAATTACAGGGTGGAGAGATCTGCTATTTATTCCTGTCATCTCCAAATGTTAAATCATGCAAATGCTGGGCGCAGACCTACAGTGGAATAAGAAAAGATGTGTCCTTCATACTGTATGTTTGCAGCGTATAAGGCTAATTGCAGCATCTCTGTTTCTCATTCTGTTTGCTTGACCCAGAACAACAATAAACACAGTGTTCAAATGAAAGCTCCTGTGCTGAGATTCTGCTAGCATTCATTGATTTACAGCTAGAGGATTCAGATACCATTATCAAAAAGTATTCAAATCATCTGTAAAAAAACATTTATTGTAACCGGCAGCTGCTGTTGCCAGATTGAGTGTAAAAAAAAAACAGTTATGTTCAACTAACTTTTTAACTGACTGATATAATGTAAATACCTCCCTCAAAACCCAGTAAATGTACTGGCTACTGACAATCACCCTAATAATTCTGCCGGTATACACATAATATACACTTGGTCTTGGTTATATGGCAATTATCAAAACAGAGCAGAAACTTGGCAATATGGTAATGCTATACACAACATAAAATGTAATGTACAATATAAATAAATGTGCATAGGTGAAATATGAAATGTTTCTTTTTATAAGAATGAGACGAAACATTTAACTAAATAAAAAATCAAATGTGATGCATTGCATGGATACATTTTTTAGTTTTTCCACTGGAAATGTAGTGAATATTGTACTTTACATTATCTGTTTACTGTAATTAATTAAGTATATAAATACATAACATTACAAATATGTAATATATAATAATTACATAACAATAATTTGGGATATGCTTTTATAAAAATAAAATACATCACAAACAATTGATCATATTTTACAGTTTAAGTATCATGCCAAACTGAATATAATTTGTTTCAGTTAAAATATTTGTTACTATTATTGTTGTTGTTGTTTTACTATTTATTATTAAGTTATTTTTCTATTAAAAACACAAAAAATTCCCCACTTGTTCCAAATTATTACATAACTCATATTTTAATTTTAATGACTTAGGAAAAAAAAAAAAAAAAAAAAAAAA
>JAUMHI010000018.1:1775645-1793474 GCA_032359435.1 Enteromius unitaeniatus
TAAGGCTCCAAAGAAAAAATCTGCGAAGTCGTGAATCTGCGATAAACGAACCGCGAAGTAGCGAGGGATCACTGTATAGCTGTCATAACTTAAAAATGACAGCTTAAATTTAAAAAAACAAAAATAATTAATTAAAATATATATACACACACACACATACACACACTTTTCTAACACAATATATGTAATAAAAGCATATAGTGACAAGGAATGTACAAATTTCACAAGACCCTTGGTCAAGATTTTGAACTACTATTTTCAGGTGTTGTTTGATATAGTTTGCATAAATTACACACATAATCAGTTAAAAGTCATTTAAAAGCTTTCTTGGCTTTTAACACAATATATACCCATAAACATACAAGGAGAATTAAAAACGAACCTTCCCAGTGTCTTATTTTTCATAAGTTATTGGTACACAACATTCTAAAGAAACAAAGTTTGTTGAAAACTTTCTCTACCTCTGACATGACTTTGCCTTTTCAATGACGTCACCAATTCCCTCTCAATTTTATACTCACTTTTTTGTTTTAGTCTCTTCTTTTTGAATATCATGTTTCACAAAGGAATACGTCACATTACTGAAGTAAAACGAGTTTTATTTTGATTTCAAATTGTAATTTTTCTTCCTGGTAAGTCTATATTGATTTACCTCATCCAGCAGGTCACAAAGTGAGCAACCAGCTTGTTATTTTCCCCTGAGGCAAATGCTGAACGCCATCAGAAAGCTTTGGAAAGTTCTGTCAGACCTGTTTAAATGCGGGAAAAGTTGTTGCAGGCCAGAACAGAAGCCTCTGATCTGTGAGCCGAGACGAGGGCCAGTTCTCCATATATGACGGTCTAACAGAGAGAGAAAAGCGAGGGAGTATGAGAGAGACAGGGCAGGCCTGCCTTGCGTAAAGTTGCCTGTGATTATGTGTTCATCTGACCCTGATGTAGACCGCATTCCAGACGCTTTCTCAAACGCTTCATCTTCTGCACATCAAAATCGCCTTGAAGACAATGAAAGAAAATGTTGCTCTAAAACTTTCGTCTGGAAGTTTGCGGCGTGAGACTATAACTTCTCCTTTGTGTCCATCAAACACTGTTTACATGCGACTTTGGATAATCATTTCAAAAGCTGCTTCTCTTCATCATTAGGAAAATGAAAACTTAATTCATGCTACGGAAATACGTCTTGTAAGCATTCTGCTTGCAAATGGCACAAATCTCACTTAATTCGTCATGTTTTTGCTGTCTCTCCAGCAGCGTGTCATTAAACCTGCTTGAAAACGAGCTAATTTCATTATGGTAATGCAAACTGATTTATACACAACGGCTCAAGCCGAACGCAATCAAACTTAAACGACACAAAGCTAAATGTGTGCAGAACAACAGGAAAGATACAGATCAACTGAGATCTCAGCTGTTTCTCACAGACAGCAATGAGATTAAATGAACACAGAGAAAGTGTCATCTTTAGAGACACAGAGATTTTGCCAAGATGGTACCGATTCTTTAATCAAAATTCAGTCTACATTCATACATTCAAGTCTAACTTCTATTCTCATTCAGTTTACAGCCAATACGAGTTCTACCACAACTGACATTAAGAGAGTGAAAGATGTTAATGCATACTTACTGCAATTATGTGAAAGCAACCGAAATGAACTGAAATAAAAACTTGTTTATTTTGCCTTGTGGGCAGCATGCCGACATACAGCACCATCCCATCCCTTTCTCTCTCCCTATCCCACTTCACTTCCTGTCCTCTCTACACGGCCCTATCAAATTGCCAAACCAACACTATTATGGCCAAACAATGAATAATTAACTGGCCTAAAACTAACTATGTTTCCACCAAAGATACTAAACATGTGATATTTAACAATACCTATACAATAAATGCAGATTTTTTGTGTGTGTATTTACAGTTGCAAGAAAAAGTATGTGAACCTTTTGTAATTTAATTAATTAATCAATTATTTTTTATAAATTTGTCATAAAATGTAATCCGATCTTCCTCTGAGTCAAGGCTATTGTCAAACATAATGTGTCTAAAAATAATAACAAAAAAGTCTTTAATGAGAACTAAAAACAAAAACTTAAA
This sequence comes from Enteromius unitaeniatus, assembly GCA_032359435.1. Lineage (NCBI taxonomy): Eukaryota > Metazoa > Chordata > Actinopteri > Cypriniformes > Cyprinidae > Enteromius > Enteromius unitaeniatus. The sequence goes on from JAUMHI010000018.1 coordinate 1,777,735, forward strand.
GTTTATGACCTCAAAAAAGCTAATTGGAGTCAGGTTTTAGCACACCTGGAGTCACGGAAAGATAATAAGTTTGGAGGTGTGGATATATTCGCAAGTACTGTGTCATAAAACGAATGTCCTCTGAAGCAGATCAATGGGTTCTTGAAATAAAAATAGGTTACATTTTATTTCGATAGTCCATTTAGACATTCTACTAACTATAAGTCACTTTGTAACTACATGTCAACTAATTCTCATTAATTCACAACTACATATCTACTAACTCTCAGAGTAGACTGTTAGGGTAGGTTTAGGGTTAGTAGAATAAGTTGACTTGTACCTGCAAAGTTTCTGATAGTCAATATGTAGTATATTGTGGATCCACCAAAATAAAGTGTTAAAAGATACTACTAATACTCCAGTGACTGCTAGTTGACATGTAGCTGCTTACTGTTAGTAGATTTAAAGTGGACCACCAGAGCATTTACAAAACCTGCTTGAAAAAGTCATTATTTTTGCAACTAACGCTAGTGGTGCAGAACACAAACCTTCTCTATAAAAGCAACCTCTGTAGGTGCAGCGAGCTCTGCGACGAGCCTGACTGGAGACAAAGCAGAGAAATAAGAGCGGCTCTGCATAAACGGGCCCCGCAGGGAGAAGCCTTCAGCTTGTTAGAGTGAGCGACTCTACACGGCTCCTCTCTGCTCCTGCTGACATTTCCAGTGGCACTGTCTGCGGAGACAAACTCAGATGGGACCCGAGCGAGTCGGAGTCACTTCCACTGCGGCGACGCGTGCACCACCGCAAGCTCTCGGTGTGAAATGAGCTCCCCGAGGAGTCAACTGTCATCCGGGTGGGAAGAAGGGAGGGACTTTATCTTACTCACTAATGAACGACTGTCTAATTTCCATCAAACGCAGTCACAAAGCCTCGGCCCTATCTCTCTCCAAACACTGTCATGATAAAGGAATGTTAAGAGAAAGAGGGAGAGACGGAGGAGCAGAACGAGGGATGAGAACTGTCAAGAGGTCAGAGCGGGAACTCAAAAAAAAAGAAAAGCGTGGAAGTTCTCTCCCTCTTTATCTGTCGCTTCCTGAGCTTTTCCTGGCGAGGAATAATCTGTAAGTACAGACGATCGCGCGCCGCAGCTGGAGATAAAGCACGGATGACAAAATATCAACTTTCTGCTACAAAATACTCCAAAGCTGTTTGATTAGAATATCAGCACAGACAGTAATTAATTTCAACTTTAATTACTTGCTGTACATGCCGATTAGATCGCAGGTCTTAGATGAGTTATTAAAACAGCAGGGAAATGTGCTTTGTGCGAATATGTGCGCATTAAAAAAAAGAGCGTGTTAATGTTCTTACCTCTCTTAACCTGTGTGCTGAATGGTGAAATTACATCATGCACAGAGACTACAGGAAAGACCTTATCAGATCAAAAACACTTTGGTGTGTGAGTGAGAGTTCTTTAGAGTTATTTGATTCAACTCAGTGACCAGACTCTTTCGAATCTTCACCAAAAAAAATCCTATTAAGTTATTTACTGATTATTGCACAACTGATTCCTCATTTAGTTTTAATGGTGGAATGCAGTAAATGGAAATTGAAGCACAAAATACAATTCTGAGGAAGGTAGCCTGGCTTCCGCGACTATAAAGCTCATACAAGCTTAGTCTGGCAAAGCTACCTTACTACCCACCTTCTGGGAGGCGGGCTTAACCGCCATCCATCAGATGCCTCTGTATACTACTGGACGAACCTACAACCAATCAGACCACTCATTTAGAAGACGTATGCGTAGCGGCGGAACCTGAAGCCACCTTAACCTTCATTAAAGCAGTAGGAAAATGTCTTTAATTACTTCTGCTCCGTTTTCAAAGAAAACCTGTCATGAAAATTTCTCAAAACAGCGTTACACCCGCCTCAGTCGTGCCGGGGGGGTAGAGCTCGTTTCTCACTGGTTCCCACTTTTTTGGGAACAGAAATGCTCTAAAATGGCAGCTTTACCAGACTTTGCTCACGAAATTGAATGTAGCGTCACAGGAAGTATGGGCGGGCCCAGGGTAAGGAAAGGCAGAATATTAGTAAACCTTCTAAAGGCGGCCGTACACAGTGCAAATTCAGACAGTCGGAAAACCGTATGGCCATGCACACATCACGAGTGACTTTGTTTACGGACGCAGTGGCACACGGCACAATTTTAAAACCTGCCAATTTCCGAGGCAATCACATTCACGAAGTGAAGTCCAAATTCTCAGTGGTGCAGCCAAAAAAATTGTATGCGAGCTCATGCGACCTCAAAAATTGCACCGTGTACGCCCGCCTTAAAACATTAATTTTTTATAGCGAAAAAACAGAGAATGTGAGAAATGGTGAAAGTGTCTGAATAAGTTTCGGTTTGTCTGCACGTTTTTGGAATTGAAAACAACAAAGTAATGCATGAATGTCAATAATAAGAAACATGTGATCATTCCACAATGATTCTATTTATATATTAAAGAGCTGTCTGATGAGGGTTTCTCTCCGTCTGTCCTGGTGAATTTGATTTAGCATACAGAAAGACTGATAGAAGAGTGAGCGTATGATGGCTATTGCAGAGCTGAGTTAAGCTGTTCACTTTAAATCCATGAATCAGGGGTCAGTAGGGTCTAATAAGGCCACAAAGCATTGCTTTAACTTTTCCACACCAATCAAAGCACCATCAACCATGCAAACACGTGAGCGGCCCATTTCTCAATGACAGCCTAATTAATTTACCTCACTTATAAATACATTTTTTAGCTATTTGGGCCCATCTCACAGAGCATGGTGTGAAGAGTTTGTGGGAATGCCTAATCTGAAAATCCCTGCCACACAATAACGGGAGTGACAGCGGAAGGGTGAATGAGATAAGTCTCGGTAATGAAAGTGGACGCCAGAAGAAGCGGACAGTATGTAATGAAGAGAGAGTGAGGGAGGGATGTTTAAAAGAAGTTCAAGAAGAAAGATAAAGAGCGCAGGGACGATGTTATCTGCAGGATTGAAGAAAAGCGATTCAGCGCTTCCAATCACTTAATCGGCACGACTCCACCCAACCCTGTCCTGTCCTCCCTCATATGCCATTTCCAAACCCCAAACAGGCCATTTATAGTGTTTGTGTGAGAGAGACTGAGAGAAATGTTTTCTCAGGTCACAGTCCTCACAGTAAAATGTTGTTCAATATGTTGATGCACAAATATCACCAAATTTAGAAAATTACTTTTAAAAGAAAAAAAGATATGCTATTTAATAAAAAATAAAAACAAAAAGTACTACAAGTAAAATTAGATATCACAAAATAATAATGTACAAAATGAAAATTCTGTCATTAATTACTCACCCAAAAAACCTTTAAACCCATAAAACCTTCATTTATTTTCAAAACACAAATTAAGATATTTCTGATAAAATTAAAGAGCCATCCGACCCTCCATAGACAGTACAACTAAAATGTTCCCAGGTCCAGAAGACTGTTTTACCTATGTATTTACTATGTTTCGAGACCTGGATCATTTCAGTTGCATTTCTGTCTATGGAGGGTCAGATAGCTCTAAGATTTCATCATTTTTTATGAAAAATTATGAATAAACATCTTAAATTGTTTTCTGAAGACTAATGGATGTCTTACGGGTTTGAAACAACTTGAGGATGAGTGATTAATGACAGAAGTTGAATTTAACATTTGTAGTTTTGATTTAATTTTGACTTTAATAGTGGACCATTCACACGTTTCAATAAACCTAACATAACTTGCCAAAGTGGTCGTGACTGAACTGTCATTAATGACCGGCCCTGCATTTAAAAGTTGTAAACCTTTTAACTTAAACACAGCATCTTAAAAATGTTGGGATCACTGCAAAAGACGTGAGCGCTATGTTTACATAGAACAACAATGGAAAAGTCACACATTGGAATAAAAAGGCATTCTATGAATAGACCCTTAGATGAAAAATGATCAGATTATGGTAAATGTAATTGAATAATAAAAATAGGAAAAATTAACATATCCAATGTTGGTTCACACTAAATAAAAGTCAATAAAACGTATATAAAGCAACCTAATAAGTCAAATAAAACAAGCTAAGCACAAGCCAGTATAGTACTGAAAAATCTCAACAAGTTCTTAACCAGAATTCTTTATAATAAGGCAAAACATTCCCTTAATTCATCATCTATTACATCGGTGTGTAGTTGTTTCATCTGAGATGGTTCTATACCTTAGTTTTGTCCATATGTTCATCTGTGTAATGAGTCTGTCTGATCCTCTGCCCCTACACCTGTGAGAAGAGAGAGAAGGAAACATTTATCCCTAAAATCCACTACAACTTAAATGTCATCAGCAGCTTTTGACAGAGTCATTGAATCCATGAAAGATTGGAAGGGTTATCTCACAGATCTCCATCTCCATTCTAGTCTGAGCTTCAGACGGCGTGCTCGCAGACTGCCTACAAACCATCTGATGCATAATACACACAAAAATGTCAAAAGCTGGCTCTAATGGCAAGCTGCGATCTGATTAGCTGGCTTTACAAAATTTCAGGGAGTTAGTGCACTAGATTTTATCGGTTTACAAGTTTAAGGACGTTACAAGCAATTCCTTGAATGTCCTGCTGGATATGATCAAATTTGCATGGTTCATGACATAACTTTTGGAAGTTATCCAATAGTGATTCTAGGAATGGAGATATAAAGTCACTTTTATATATACTGTATATTATTTCACAAGTGACTCAATATGTGTACCTTGTATATTAATAACAATAATAAAAATAATGTTATATATTTTCATTATTATATATCTTATTAATAATAATAATGTCACATTACTATAATTATTATTATTTTTATTTATATGATTTTATTATTGCTGTTACAAACCTGATAGATATCTACAATCATAACATCAATAATAATAATTATTATCATCATTATTATTATTATCTCACCCAAACAATTATACTCATTTTAAACCCAATGATTTTTTTTTCTCTTGAAGAAACGCACAAGGAGGTAGCAGTACATTATAAATGACTTTAAAGCTTACTGAAACTTATCATAATGACCAATCTGTGTGTGGTTTCAGTTTGTAGTCTAAATGAAGTTGAGCATGTAACCAACATTTTGGAGGTGCTCTGGATAAAAGAAAAACCGCAGGAACAGAACAGGAATGTGCTGGCCTCTCTGTTTAAACAAAGATGATGATAAGATTTCAAGACAATAACAGAGGTGAGATAACTTGGCCACTACTAACGTTAGCAGACAGGGAGATGCAAGACGTTTAATATGCTCCAAAAATGAGAGATCGGTCTGCTCGAGATACACATATCAGTTCATTCCTCTGTATCTGTGTTCTTTCAGAATCAGAACGAGCCCAGAGCGCAGAGATAGTAGTAAACAGAGATTGCGTTAGCATTGATGTGGTAGCATTGACCTAAATGTTTACTTCAGCACATTACACATTCCCATAGATTTCAAGGTGGTGCGTGTCATGTTACAATATGTTCTCCCAGCCCAGTTAAATATACTTGGACAATAGGTTCATTTTAATCACAAACAAACTTTTGAACACCCAACATTTTTTAGAGAAGAAATTACACACCTCACTTAAAAAATGTGTTTTCACATAAAGTTTGTGGTCAGTTACAGTTTTAACCCCCAATTACACAGACAAGGATTAAGCCTAGTCCTAGACTAAATATACATCTGAGCTGTTTTAACTGAAAGAAACTTGCATTGACTGTTCTTAAAACATGTCAGTGCCTTTGTTTTGTTCTAAGATGCACACCAGCAATGCTTTTTTCTAAGGGATGTTTATAAAATTACTTAAATGTCCTGAACTATGGCCTAATCCTGGCTTAGGCTAAACCCTGTCTGTGAAACTGGGCCTATATGTTTTTGAAATAAGCATCTTAGTGTAAAAAAAAAAAAATGCTATGACACTTTTTTTGTATTTTAACATTTTTTAAGTTCCCCTTCAGTCGAGTCACTCCGGCGTTACATATGGGATGTAACGTGTCCGTTCCCTCCTTTAGAAACGTTAGTTTTTGCACCAGATTCTGTACATTTTATGGTAGGTCGCATATGGATGTCTATAATTTCCTGTTTATTTTTTAAGAGTAGCAATGCGTTTAATTGTAGAAAAGTGATAAGTACAGACACCCAGAAAATAAGTAGGAAAAACATTGAGAGTCAACATATATTTGTGTTCCCCCCCTCCCTCTTGATTATAGTTACATCAAAAGAAAACATAGCATTTTGTTGAATAATTTTTTGTAATTTATGCAAACGAACGCATTCGCACGAGCAGCGGCTTTGGAGAGGTGACTGATTTGAGTGGCGCGTGGGTAGATGGCCGCCCAGCGCCCAGCACAACGGTTTGGAGCAACAGAGAAATAATTAGCAGATAATAGCAGATTGTGCTAATGAGAGCAGCATTTCACTAGGACACTTCACTTGACCTCCAGTGTTTTTCAGGCTGTCCGAGAAATACGCCTGATTTATAATTACACTCCGCAATGCGCCATGAAATTGTTATTGTGGAATGCCTTTTTGAAAACGTTATCAAACAATTATTTTCATTTTTTTTCCTCCGCTAACTGTTGCATACGTGTAGTAATTGAAGAAGATGGGCACGGCGGTGGCAACCTGTCTGTTTGTGCTGCGAGGACGACGGTTCATGCAGATGAGCCTCACCCTCTCTCTCTTTTTCTCTCTCTCTCTCTCTCCTCCTCCCGCCCTCTTTCAAGGGATGATGCAGTGGCAAATAAAATAATACACAGATAAAAGTGAAATATTTTGTGACGTGGTGATAATCACCGCTAGCATACGTGCCACTGATAGCAGGCAGTCGCGGTCGCGAGAAGAAAAGGAATAATCCTTTTTTGCGGGCTTTTAAAAAATGAATCTGAGTTGAATCACATCAAATGAGAGAAAAAAGCAACAACTCAAAGACAGCTCCAAGATGAGCCAACTCTAGGAGAAAATGACCTCCTCGTTTTGGCGATAAAGTTCTAGCCAAAATATGATATCAGCCTGGGACGTGTCTCATTAGAAATGTGTGTATGGCGTGGAAGCCGGTCGCGCTATCTGCCGGTGCCTGGTTTGCCGGCTGATAAGAGGCAAATGCAAATGTCCTGATAAGAACTGAATGCAAATATTTATGATATGATATTCCCTGGGAATTATGTGCGGATAAAACAAAGTGCATTATTTCCGGAATTCCTTTTCAGGTTTGCCAAAATGCCCCCCTTTTCGTGCTAGGAATTTGCATTTCTTCAAAATTGATTGGGCCACAGTATTATGTTAAGCTATTTGTTTGCCGAGGACGGTAATTAGTTACTGTAATTACAACGATGACAGTTTCTAAATTGTTTTTAAAGCATTACAGTGTGTCTGTGCCTGGAGATTGCAGTACTTATTTTAGGATTTAAGCAATTGCTGGAAGAACTCCCACACGAGGGCCAGAGTGGGATGTTTTTGAACTACAAAGCGGCCATTTTCTGAGCAAAGACGGTTTTGAAAATGTCTGTTAATTTGCGCTAATTGCCGCCTCGACTGTGTTTTGCAGTTCGCCGGCTGATCGGGGGACGTGTTATTGATAGGAAGTCTAGAGGGATCAAAATGGCCTCGAAAAGTTGATATGTGTGTGTACGGTCGACGTTTAGAAAAGACTTTTATGCTTTGTGTCAAGGAACAAATTGCTGGTGCGGGCACAACTGTAATTACAGAGCAAAGTCTCTGTGTTGCAGACGTGTTCTCAAACTCGGTGTACTTTAATCCTTTAAAGAGCATTTCATGAACCAACGCTCTAAAATTGGGAGTTTGAACCCACACAAGCTGTTGTGTCAAATGCACAATAAATGCACAACTCTAAGCTTTTGAATGGAGAGAACCATAGCTTTTGATCAGAACCTAATTTTTTTTACCTGCCGTTCAGTTCTGTTAACATTTCACAAATGTCTATACACTTCCGTCCATGTGGACAGTTTGAACCAGTACTGAAACTTTAAAAGAGAAGTTTGGAAATTTGGCTGTACATCACAAACAAATGGCTTTTACGAAAATGTTGTTTTTAAATCGTTTTTTAAATAATTTTTCTCTCTCAAAATTTACTAGTTGTAGCCAGATTTGCATATTAAGGTTTTAAATTAGATTAAAGTTAGAATAATTGTTGGGTAAAAATGTATATACTTTAGTTAAAATAAAAAATGTTTTCAAATAATGTACATAAAAAACTTAGAATATTTGAAGCATTTTATAGACATTTTTTGAATCTATTAATGACACAAAAATAATCACTGATAGACTTAATTGAGTAGCTGCACAATCAAATGAAAGATAATCAGTGTTACCGTTTATTTTTGTTTCATTTTAATTGTTCTCTAATTCTTCTCCAATCTGTCAGCTGCAAAACAAAAATCTTACATGATGGACTAACCTTAAGAATAGTCCATTTAAATGTTTTACTGACCATGCAACTTTCCTTTTGTCTGTTCTTTATGATGCAACATGTAGAAAAACTAAAAGATCATGTTGTGGAAGCAGAGCTGTAAGCATTTCCCACAACACAATTCTTTTATTACACGCATTAGCAAAGAGTCACCTTGACCATACGAATGCATGCTGAAAAGAAACATGTCTACTCATTGTTTTACAAGACTGATGAAACTAAATGGACTGAGGGAGTAAAATATAGAGGAAAAAGGATGAAAAGATGTTTGTAGACATTTTCCCAATGAGGAACGCTACAAGCCCTTCTTCAAATCCCAGCCCAATAATGAGAGTGGTGATATTCTCAGGCGTTCAGCTGCAAGTGTGTAACAGGATTTCTTACACTCTTAATCAGAGGCAGCCATGTTGTCTGTCTGATTCCCTAAAGCCCAGAGGAAGGCATCTTAACCGTATATGACGGGGGCCACGTTTTTCAGACACTTAAAAATGAGGGAAATTGTGGTCAACAAGCATGAGACAAATGTAAAATATCTGACTTGCAGTGACAGAGTTGCAAAGTTGTTTTACCGCAATACCTCATTTTTCAGATTTGATTTGGACTTTGTCATTTAATACCCTGTGGTAAGAAACGTCTGTAGTCTCGGCTGAATTTGGCTAATGCGTCAACTTTCTTTCAGATGTTTTTCTTAAAATTCCTTTAGAGAATATTTAATGATTGCTGAAGTAAAAGTACAGAGGTATAAAATTAATGTGGATGGAGAGATTATCAGATTATTTGATGAGAAATGTCTGATTTCATGATGACATTTCTCACTTTAAGTTAGAATCATTTTTCGAAACTCCAGAGATGACATGAGAGATTATCAGGGTTTTAAAATTATATAATTGTGAATTATGTGATTGATTTGGTAATCACAGTACAGTTTGGTATCTTACCAAACCTGAAATTGAAGATCTCCTCTGAAACAAAAGGAATGACAGACAATACAAAAATAAAGGTGCTTCAAAAGGTTCTTCACAGCGATGCCATAGAAGAACCATTTTTAGTTGCTTAAAGAACTATCGCCTTCTTACTTTTTTATAATCCGAAGAACCTTCTTTCTCCACAAAGAACCTTTTTAGCAACAGAAAGGTTCTTTATGGAACCATTTAGAAAAAAAGTTTTTTCTATCGTGAAGGACCTTTGTTTTTAAGAGTGAAGATGACTTTGTCAGAGATCTGGAAAACAACAGTAACTACTACTGCTGCTACTTCTAGATAATCTGTTGGGGTAAGTTTAAGTTCCATCTTTGAGATCGTTGATATCTGTCTGAAAACTTTGGTATATTGGAAAAATTTAGCACAGTTTGAGATTTTTTAAGAACTCTTCTGTAACACTAGAGATGACACGTGTCTTTTTCGCCCACAGGTACAGTCTAAAAAAAGAGATGTAACTAAGGATTTGTTGAGAAATGTTGAATTCATAAAGAAATATTTCACCTTTGGGAGTAAATCTTGGTGTTTGAGCACATTTTGAGACTTTGGGATCTCTTCTGAAACTCTAGAGTTTCCCCCTCATACAAATTGGTTGCAAAACTGTGTTGCTAATAATGATGTTTAACAAGGGATCAGTTGAGAAGTGTTAAGTTCAAGTGAAATTTCTCACATTTGGGTAAAGACTTTGGTATCTTGTTGGTATCTGAGCACATTTTGAGACATGAGAGGAATGACATCCAAGATGACTGGAATCATCATGGTTATTCATAGATATCTGATTGCAAACTTTGAAAAGTGTTTTTTCCTAATGAAATTCCTCACCTTTGAGAGCAGATTCTGTTATCTTGTCAAATCTGAGCACATTTTGAGAAATTTGTCATTTCTTCTGAAACTCTGGAGGAACGGCATGCAAGATGACTGAAATCATTTTCTCAGGAGAGAAACAACAACAAAAAGAATCTGCTGAAACATGTTCCTTCAGAGATTGCTGCTATCTAATTGCAGACCAAGAAAATTAGAGACATCTTTGAGATCTCCTCCGAAACTTCTGAGATGACAAGAGATGACTTTTTCATCACAAGAAATATACACAAAGAAGGCCTAATTAAGGATTTGTTGAGAAATGTTGAGCTTTTTAATCTTTGGTATCATGTCAAATCTGAGTACAGTTTGAGACATTTCTGAGACCCCTTTGGAAACACTAGAAGAGCAGAAAAATCAAAGACTCAGTTACCATCTAGAAGAAACAAACAGACATTAAAAGAGACTTTTCCTAACAATACGAAGCCCTTTCTATCATGTAACAGAAAATCGGTTCTTCTGTAGCAGCAACAAATATCTCACCGTCCACATACTGTGTGAAAAGGCTTCAGTTCTTAGAAATAAAGTTTCCTGCTTTAAATGTTGATGACATTATTGCAGATAAAGCTGTCTGTGTCCGTAAACACAGAGCTGAAGGGATTTAGATGTGCTGTTTTTATCTGTCTTACACATTTTTTTTTCCCGGAGCAGCAGAACACTACGCCTGTCCCAGGTTGTGGGGTGACCTCCCAGAATGCACTGCAGTGATGTAAACAGACAGCGAAGGATCATCCCTGTGCTCTGTTGATGCAGCCCCCCCATTCAGAGCTTAATTAGCACTTTGCCACCCTGATCACTCTGCTTTTCGATTTAACAAGATCCCTCTGAAATTACACAGGATTAAGAGAAGTTGGTTAGTAAATTAGGATGTGCATCTGTAATTTAATTGCATCTTAGACCATTAATTAACAAGCTACCTATGCAATAGTTACTGTGATTTCTGTTAATTAGTGGCCAGTTCTGATAAAGTCTCCCTGAAAAAAGAGAAAACAATTAGCTTATGGAAGCGAGTGTCTTTAAAAAAAAAAATCCTAATTGTTCACAGTAGAGGTAATATAGCAGAGGAGATAAGCATTCAAGTACACATTTTAATTAAGGGGTAAATCTAAATATTTGACGTTCATTGGGGAATTAATACGTACTCATTACAATTACTAAGCTCATTGTTACAATGAAAACAATACATCATGTTCCCGCAATTGAAACACTCACAATAGTTGATATTTTTTGTGTGTGGAGGGGCAGATTCAAGGACTACTGATTTGTCCTTTTGTGCCGTTATCTGAATGAAGGAAATAATACTCACCATCTTATTACTCGTTGTGAACATGAGAGTATTCAGATACAAACAACCCCTTCTCATGGTCGACAACATCTGTGGAATGAATCAGACAAATTAATTTACGCTTTAATTGATTTACAACGGGTATTTGCATGACAGCATACAGTATGATGTGTAAGGAAACATCGTTGACCTTGAGAAAAGACACCACATATACACAATGCTCTCAATTAATGCATTCTAGTCGTTTCAGAACGATCTTCACAAGCAGCGCAAACATGCATGACATCACACATTTGTGTGCGTTTGTGTCACTTTGAAATCATTGCGTAAACAAATTGCTACAGTATTGGTTATAATAAAGCTTGTGAATGTAGCATGTTGTCTAAATGACCATGTACTTTAATATACTTTTATGTTATGTTTTATATTGTTATATTTATAAAGCAAAAAACAGACTCCACTTTAAAATGTTTTTCATTGTGCATTCCAATTCATCTCAATCAAACTGCAGTTGGGGTATTTTGATTAGGTATAAAATTACAAAAAAATATATGAAAAACTGATCTAAATTAATAAAACATGATAGCAAAATAAAAAAACTTCGTTTTTGAACATTTTTAAAAAAGAAGTAAACTGTTTTTTTGCAAAAAACTCTTTGTGTATATATAACTAGCTTTTCTAATCTTTTTGTATTCTACTTATTTTTTTTATTCTAATTTTTCATACAATTAACAAAAGCAAAAAATGACTAACACTAGCTTGCTCTATTATTTTTCTATTCTATCTGTTTTCGAATTATATTTTTTATATAATTATATATATATATATATATATATATAAAAAAACTTGCTATTTTTTTATTACTTTATTTTGATTGCGTCCATTGTCCTCATTTGGCTTTGGATAAAAGCCAAAATATTAAATGTAAATATAAACATATATAATAATTTAACAGACAGACAGAGAGAGGGAGATAGATAGATAGATTGATAGATAGATAGATAGATAAGATTTTTCAGAAGGCAAGAAAAAGGTAAAAAAAAAAAATCACACATAAAAACACGTCAAGGAAAAACATTCAATTACATCCAGTTGACAAACAAAAAAGTATTTCATGAATATATGGGAATATGAATAATATAGCAGTAAATTTTTCAAATCAGAATAACTACAGATAAACAGTGAGTCACAAATAGTCACAAATATTTTTACACTGTCTCTGTGTCCTTGAATACATGGTACAGTTCATGTACTGCTCTCTCTCTCTCTCTCTCTCTCTCTGGTGTATATAGCAGGCAGTGAGAAGGCCCGGGGGAGAGAGGATAGACTGTCTGTCTGAGGTCCCCACAGGGACTGGAGTGTGTATGAGCGTGTGTGTTTGTGTGGAAGTGTGTGCAGCTCATTAGCTCACTTACGTAATTCAGGAAGTGTCTAATCCTCCTGGAGAAGAACACAGCAGCATCAGGAGCGCCGTCAGCAACACGCAGCCTGGGAATGCAGCACAAGCCCATGGAGCACTGCAAATTTCAACACATTTCTCATTTAAACATGCATCATTTTGATGGCTGGATGCTTCTACTGATTTCCTCGAGACTTGTAGTTTCCAGCCACTCTTATCATTCATCCTGACTCACGCTGCACCATGACAAAACAGTACAGAGCATCATTTAACCTTTACAACACACGTATTGATCCGTTTTGGTTATCAGGCTGCGATCGGAGCGCCATGTTTCATCCAACTCAGGTCCACAATCACTGACAAAGACTGCTGCACAGATCACTGCAGGAGTCATGCTGTGAAGAACTACCTGCTTTTCATTCTCAAGTCTTATTATAATCATTAGCCTAAAATGCATTTGAACAATGCAGTCACGTTTAAAAAAATGCTGGAATGTTTCTGCATTAGATGCAATAAACAAACCAAACCAAATAATGCTGGAGCTTTCACCAAAAATGGCATCTTTCTTTTTTTCTTCTTTTTTGGCAACTGTAAGAAATGTGGTTTAAATATAATTATTAGTGGCTGTATGATGTTATTTCTCACAGGTTTCCTGCAGAGTAACCATACATAATGTACATTTAACAGTGTTAAGCATATACCTTTTATTGCCTCCATTATATGGTTGTAAAATCCAGGATAAAATATTAAACTCACAATTGTAAAATCTGAAAATCAGCTAATAATTTATGATGTACAATGGCATTTGAGTGTCATGTTGAAAAAGAGATAATTGTATAAAAAAAATAATAAAAATAAATATATATATATATATATATATATAGAAAGATATAAAATAAATGTTTAAACAAATATTTACAAAAATAAATATTTAACAAATATTCTAAATGGTCATCTTGAGGATATTTTTAAATTGTGATTAATTAATTAAAATTCATTTAAATAACTAAAAACCAGGTCCTTCATAACCTTAAATAATCCTAGGTAAGTGACATCATTTGTGGTAAGAAAACAGTAATATAAATAGGTTTGATAGATTTGATTTCACTTATGTGCCATCTTTCTTTAGAAATGCTATATTTTATAACTGAATGCAGGGATTCATTACTACTGTACCTTACATATATTACAGCACATTTAACACATTACAAAAACACAAGGCTTCATGAGTTTGTAATTGAATCATCATTTAACAATATAACACTTGAAAAGGTGAAGGACGTTAAGAGTCGGTGATGCCTTGTGTTTCTGTGGAGAGGACAGTGATAATGCTGCTTACAATTCTTTAAAAACAATTCCAGTTGTTATTATTATTGTTGTTATGAACATGGGGGAGGTCATTATTGTAATAATATTCCCTGTTCATCCTAACCTGTCCTATGATGCAGTGAATAATGTCATCGACGGCACAAACCCCTCAACAATACTGACAGTGTGTCACAGATAGAGATGCTCACCAGAGAGCCTCTCGAATTTCCTCGACATGCTGATAACAGATAGATTCGGCATCAAGAGAGCCACTTTAATAGGCTTTTTAACTCTTGATCTTTAGGCAAAATTAAACATACAGTTTAATTGAATCGCAGGTTCAAATGACACTCATCCCATGATAAATTATTCTCTGTGCTTCTCGCTGATCTCGATTCTTTCTCTTGCACAGGAAACAGGTTTTTAGCCCTCATAAATTAGACACATTTCAAAATGAACGGCTGGCTGCTTTTGCGAGATATCGCTGTGCTTTGTGAATATTTAGATTTGGTGATTAGATTCAAATGCGGTAAATCCCAGACAGCAGCGTTCAGTTGGAAGCAAAAACAAAGATCTTTGCTTTTTACATAAAAAGCCTTGCAAACCAGTTGATACAGACTAGAATTAGAGAGAATATGTGTTTTTCTTCTCTTCTGGTATCATCACATAATTTGTATTTCAGTGAAATGAACCCCAGCTACGGGAAATTATCATCCGGCTCCTTCAGTTTACTTTGCCGTCTCATGGATGAAATTGTTGTCTGGGATTTTCAGAGTGAAACCAGAGAACATTTGACTTTTTTTTCCCCAATTGGCCATTTTTCTTCTAGTTCCACTTATAATCTTACTTCTTTTATTCATGTTCCTATACATTGAGGAATGAAAGGATCAAATTCTTTTCTTCTTCGTTCTTGGTATTTAATGCTTTTAAACAGTGAAGTCAAACAATTAATCACTTTCAAAATGAAAGTTTTTGTTTACATAATATATGTACTGTATGTGTACTGTATGCATATATAAATACAAACACATACAGTATTTTTTTGAAAATATGTACAACATTTACATATGTATTTTCTTATATTTTAGATTATATAAAAATAAATTTAATATTTAAACATGACATTTAAATATATACAAGAATGTGTTTATATTTATATACACATTATAAATATACACATTGAACAGACATATAAAAACAAAAAAAAATCATTTTGGATGCGATTAATCGCAATTAATCATTTGACATGCTACTTTAAAACAAAGAGTTGCTCTCTCTCTCCCTATATATATATATAAATATATAGGGAGGTATATATATATATATATATATATATATATATATATATAAATGTAATGATTACTAATGATTGTTAGTAATGATGAACACTATGGACAATTACACGCCCACCTTCCTTCATATCTACACTACAGTTGTACGTTTACATCCTGGACCATT
>JAUMHI010000018.1:1804614-1817808 GCA_032359435.1 Enteromius unitaeniatus
TTAAGCTTATGTATTCAGTCATTATTCAATGGTATACTAAAAATCCATATGAAAAACTTACTTCTCACTGTTCTCAGGTCAAATATTTATATGCGATTAAAATGTGATTAATTTTGATTAATTAATTACAAAGACTTTAATTAATTAGATTAATTTTTTTAATCGAGTCCCGGGCCTAATAATAATATAATAATTAATTACTACTAATAAAATATAAATAAATTACAATAGAAAGTGATATATTTACAAGTGTGTGTGTGTGTGTGTGTGTGTGTATATATATTTAAAAAATAGTGTGTAGTAATTATATAATAATAATAACAATTCTATTATTATTAATAATAATTAAAAATATAAATAAATTACATCATATATTGATATTTACAAATGCATATATATATATATATATATATATACACATACCTACATACATACATTTATTAAAATATATTAATGTAATAATATATTTCAATAAATATAAAATGCGCTCTTTACAAAATATTTTCAAAATAGTTTTTTAAATACATATTAAAATGTTGTTTTCCTTTTCTTTACACTACTATTTGTTATTGACCCCAAAAAACCCTCTTTTTTTTATTATAACACAGGTGAGTTCTGTTCCACTTGCATAACCAAAAAAAGAAATAAAATTTATTGGGTTTTCCCAAATACTGCCCCCATCTGCCACTTTACATCAATCCTGCACCAAACTCCCACCATTAGTTTATCCATTGTTGCTATGTTAGTATTGGTCGGGGTGTTCAAACAGACAAATATCAATATGCTTTGATATCAACCTACAAATGTCTTTCTTCTAGCCGTTATCTGCATATTAAGCTGTCTATATTGGAGGAAGTATTTTAATATCACAAAAAAATCAGCACAAAATCAAGCCTTTGTTCTGTGATACAGTAGAAATTTGAAACCCCTAGATAAATATGTGCTCAACTTTGTCTTGCACTGTAAGCTAATTCTCTGTAGCTTATGAAGTACATGATGTTCCATTCCATGAAGTTTGATCATGAATTCTTTTAGCTATTACTGATATAATACGTGGAAGTATTTGCTAATGCATGTGTGTTTGTGCATGTTCTTTGTCTGTGGCTTTATCGGGCCGGTGTGTGTGTGTGTGTGAGTGCACAAGAGCCCCTCTGCCTGAGAGCGTCCCTCTGATCTTCCCTGTGCGTTCTCTCACTTTCAACATCTTCCCTTTCTTATGGAAAAGAGCCAATTAGAGTTGTGTCTGTTTGTTTAAAACAAAATGGCTTTTAATTAGTCTGATCAAAACCTCACTTCTGTAGGCCCCGGGATCCACTTTGTAGTTCCCCTCTAGATTGCAGATGGTTTTGATGCTGGCTGATAGGACAGGAAGACAATCTGATGGCTTTTAATGAATGCTCTTACTTTTGTCTGCCTGTACCTTTCTCTTTTTCCTTTTTCTTTCTGTCTCTTTTGTTGTATTGTTCCCAGGCCCCCCCCCAAACCACCCGCCCCATGTTCTGTCGTTTACAGAAAGGCCACTGCTTGTTGTGCTCCCACCCGGTGTCCTGCAGCTGAGGATTGTGGGTAAATGTGGATGTGACCTCATCCTCAGGTGGTGCCTGTGGGGCCTGCTGCTCCTTATAGTCCTGCTCTTCTGTCCTTAAGAGACTTCATGCAGACATAATACAGGCTTTCATTAAAGGGCGTTTGGGCCAAGGGCGAATCTGCTTCTCGGAGGCTTCTGTCAAAGGAACCTTATCTATTATGAGAGAGTCTTTATCTTACGCATTTTCTCTGGTGCCCTCTGTACTGTTCAAGTGGAACAAAAGAGCTCTTTGCTTGAGAATGTGAATTTATTTCTGACATTGTGGTCATTGAACTCAGCCCTCTGTGAATTAAATTGCCCCAGTTGTGCTCAAGGGATCATCTCTGTGTTAAACGTGGTCTTGTCACCAACTGGGATGTTTATTGAATTGGATTGTGTCTAGTGTACAAACCACTGATTTTTGGTCATTTTGTGATTATTGACTTCAGCCGATAACCATGTATGATTATTTTATTAAGAGAAAATTTGACAGGTTTTATAAGTGAAGTAAGACGTCCACTGACTGCATTGCTTCCGCTTCATTCTATACACTTCATATTCTCGGTCCGAATAGCAGCAAGCACATCACATACAAGCACAGTGAAAATACCAATGCTTTTGAAATGCAATATAGATTAATGACTAAAGTATAACAGAATGGTATAACAAACGTTTTTGTTCTTTTCTATCTAAATATTAAATATATTTTATTTTGCATTTTATCTTGTAAAATGGGCACAAAATGTCCTAACTACCTGAAGATACAAAGTAAATGATAATAAACTCTTTTTGTTTATTCTGTTACTTTTTGACTGCATTATTTTAATTTATTTTTATTTTTATTTTACACAAAGATTGAACATAAAAGATAACAACCTCTATCTGTTTAATGGGTTTTTTTTGTTAGTTTTTTTTACGTTTTGTGTATATCATTAACACAATGATATGTGTTATCTTTTTTGTTTGTTTTTGTTGAGGGTAGCGCACAAAGCACACACAATTGATTTGTTTTAGTTTTTAACTATTTACAATTGACTACAATCTGTTTACAATGATAATTTTTATTTAAGTTCTGTTTTTATTTTGTTTTGTTTAGTTTTTTTTGTGCTTCTCGACCATTGTTATTTTTTGACGTAATGTTGTCAAAAGGCCTGCAGTGACGCGTCCATGACGTCGATGAATCGATTAAAAAAAAAACTTTGACGTCAAATCCAGTAGTCGACACATCACGGCCACTCCTTTTTTTCCCTTAACTGAAGCCTATTCAACACAGTGAAAACTACATCCGCGGCTCCCGCCGAAGCTCGCCTGAGGGGGCGTGTCCGTGCGTATATATAAGCGGGCAGCGCACAGCCGTCTTCAGGTTACCTCGTCCTCGACTGAAGCACCGAACACTTGCAGCACGGGAGTGATGCAGTACTCGTTCCCGTGTTTTGGGGAACCTGGGTTACGAGAGTAACCTATTCGTTCCCTTTTGACACTTTCACTCGTGCTGCGTCTGCTAAGATGCTATGGGAACACAGTTCAATCCCGCCGTGCTGCGAGTGCAGAATGATAAAGGCTGACAGCGGACATAGAGGAAACCGAGGACGCACCTGTCTCATAAGCATAACATCGTCCTTTCACTTTAAGGCGTGTAGCCTGTGCTCATGGCCGGGGCAGATGACAGCGGGCAGACGAGCTTATAAGTGAATAAGTTATAGCTCATATCCTGAATACACTGTTTGAACGCACAATCCAGCGGTCAATACAGCGAATACACAGACATAGAGCTTAAGGTCTCGAGTTGGGGTTACATTGGCCAACACAGAACGAGAAAAAACCTTTAAAGTTGAGTTATTGGTACTGTAAAAGAGTTTTGTTTAACAAAACCATTTTGTATAACACTGCTGTTATTTTGTTTTAAGCAGAAGATGTTTGGCTTTGGATACTTTTGTATAATAAAGTAATCTATTTAATCTTTAGGGGCAATTAGTGATTTTATGGTTTTTTTATCATGCAACAGAAAAATAATCACTTACCCCCAGCCCTACTAGACGAAGATGAATGTGACTGTCTACTTACTTTTGCAATTGATCATCAGTCTGGTCTCATCTGTCTGTTTTTACTATGCCGAAGGATGCTATCATCAAACTAGGACCATTGCCCCGCCTTCTGAATGACATCAGCATGGCCCTTCGTAACCCTCACCTCCAGCGACAGCCCAGCCATCAGACGGACAGACCACCTCCAGAGAGACAGACCGACAGGCTGCTCTCCAGGCCGAGCTTCAACAGAGGCGTCTCGTCTGAGTTCCAGAACCTCATGATGAGGGACCTCAACAGGTATGTTGCTGTATGTGTCAGCACTGCAGAAACTGCTTTCCAAATCCTAGTGAGCTCCCTATTTTTAGGCACCTAAACACTTTTGAGGTGCAATAGGTGCAAAAGTGCAGAATTTTTTTCCCATTTCCTATTTTTTAAACCGTTTTACTATATTTTACAGGGAATATGATCATTCAGTTTGGTTTTAGTACATTAAATATATAAAAGATATAACACTTGTATGAAATAATGAAAAAAAAATACTTATGAGAGTATAAATTTGATATTTTTTATTTAAATAAAATGTAGTTTAGGTGTCCAAATATTTAATTGTGAATTCTCATTTGTTTGGGAATTATTTTAGCATAGCATTTAGATTTTTGTTTTTCCTGTGACTTAAAATGAATCATAAAAAAGACATAATAATTGCATATAATCTGTAGCAAATATTAAAATGAATATTCTTTTTTCATGCTAGTTTAATTAAATGAAATGTAATTAAATAAAAAAATATTTAATAATATAAAAAAATAAATATTTAATAATTTAATTCTTCTATGTAGATGAGGTATTATTGTTAAATAAAACTAAAACCATATTTATCTTTTTGTACTTGAAACAAAATAAACATAAACTGAAATAAAATAATATACTTTTTTTCATTTCAGATATTTGCCTGCATTTTTAATGTTTGCTTAGTTTAGCTTAAAATAGCTAATACTAGATACATTAAATCTAACAAATAAATATTAATAAATTAATAAATGCTATATTAAAGATATACTAATTCAAGCTAAGTCTAATTCAAAATATGAACAAACTAATATTATATAAATTATAGTAAAATAAAAAGTTTTCTACTGGTTTGGGCTACACGATCAGTTTAAGGGAAGAATAATAATATTGATAAAAAAACTCTAACAATTACAACAGGGTTTCAGCACTATGTGTTCGAACCCCTAATAAAATATCACATCATATGGCTCGCTAGGTTTTGGAAGTTGGAACTGAGTTTAAGTGAATGTAGAGAGAATTAGCATGGATGTGATTTTCCATGTTAACTTTCTGATATCTCACATAGTTCAGTCGAGATCACTCGCCTACCCTCTCCAACTTCAGCCATGTCCAGTGGTGGTGCCCCTCCGTCCCGGGCCGGGATGGGGGGGTTTGCGGACCGCGATCATCCTCACCGAGCCTCATCTAAAGACGTTTTCTATGTCGCCCGTCCCCCGTTGGCCCGCTCCAGTCCAGCGTACTGTACTAGCAGTTCTGATATTACTGATCCAGACCCAAAGGTAAGTCCCACAGGGCAGTGCTCTTATAGGGTGGGGGGGGGTGCCCCTTTTATTTAGAAATCTTTCATGACTGTGGTCAGTGTCTGGTCCCAATTGTCATGTGAATAACAGCTCGCTCCCTAGCACACGTTTCACCAGCAAATCAGAGGGTTGGCTTTGTTCCTGTGGGAGAAGGAAGCGCCACTGACCTGCTTACTGCAGAGTCAAATACCATCCGAGCATGGAAAGAGGGCTACGAGATGATGTGGGTGCAGTCAATACTTACGATAGAGATTCTTTACTTTAATCTTGCATCACCATGTAGGATTCAGGGTCCAGACATAAAAGCAATAGTTCACCCAGAAATTTGAATTCTGTGAGTATTTACTGCAAAATTGCTCATCACACTTATTTTTTGTAGTGACCAATGTTTAAAAAGCACTATAAAAATGTACTTTAGCTTTAAAATATACATTTGGAATTTTTTTTTTAATTTTGTTATTAGGTTTTGAATTCAGTTAAATTACATTCTCTCATGTAAAAACTGTTGGAAATGATTTATTGTTATATTATATAATTCAAAAAAAATTATTTTATTATTTAAAAAGTATAATATATAGAATGGTATATTTGATTAATTATGTTTTTTTAAATATAATTCTTATCTAATTATTTTCTTATATAAGTTATAAATGTCATGTCAAACTAATTAAAAGCTATTATTTGTCATTTTTATGTGATTTTTGTTTATTTGAAAATTGTTTAAAAAGCCATTAAAAAATCAAAATCAATTTGGGTATTACTTTTTATGATGTTTTTTGTGTTCATTTTTTATATGCTGTAAATTTACATTAGTGCTGTCAAGCGATTAATAATGCCTGTGTACTGTGTATATTATACATATATATATAAATATATATATATATATAAACACATGCATGTATATATTTAAGAAAAATGTTATGTTTATACATTAAATATATTTTATATAATATAAATATATGCATTTAAATATTTAACAAATATATACTGTATTTGTGTGTTTATATATGCATAATAGATATAAACAGTACACACAAATATACTGCGTAAGCAAAAACGATTGTTTTTGATGCAATTAATCGTTTAAAGCACTAATTTACATAATCAGAATTTTTTTTGACATTATTACTATAAAAATCTGGCTTTTGTTTTTATGCCTAATAAGCAAATTAATTTATTTATGGCAGCATGCTTTTAAAGGGTAAATTCACGCAAAAATTAAAATTCAGTCGTTAATTACTCACGCTCCTGTTGTTTCAAACCCGTAAGACATTCGTTAATCTTCTGAACACAAATGAAGATATTTTTGATGATATCAGAGAGCATTCTGACCCTCCACAGACAGCAACAAAACAGAAGTGATTCAGGTCCAGAAATGCAGTAAAAACCTTGTTAAAACACTCCATGTAACATCAGTGTCTCAACTTTAGTTTTCTGACGCTACAATAATACTTTTTTTCCACAAAGAAAACAAAAATAACATAATTTAACTCTACCATTCTTCTTCCATGATGTACGTCTTCTGCTATTTTAGAGAGTATCACAACACAATGCATACGCACGCTTTAACGCATTTGATGTAATCTGCCTTGTTTACATCTGGGGGAAAGCACGTGCATAATCTGTAATTGTACGCATGCGTTGTGAAACTCTCTAAAATGGCGGAAGACATAAGTCTGGGGAGAAGAATGGTTGAGTAAATTATGTTATTTTTTCTTTGTCTAAAAAAGTATTCTCCTAGCATCGCAAAAACTACTTTTTACTAATTTTCTGGATCCGGGATCATTTCAGTTGTGTTGCTGTCTATGGAGGATCAGATGGCTCTCTGACATCATCAAAAATATCTTAATCTGTGTTCCGAGAATGAACGATGGTCTTATGGGTTTTGGAACGACATGAGGTTGAGAAATGAATGACAGAATTTTCCTTTTTGGGTGAACCAACCCTTCAAGCCAAAAAATGGTAAGTTCGATTGAAAAAAATTCAGCATTTGGGTTTTCATGAGTAAATAATGACAGAAATTTCATTTTTGGGTGAATGACTCCTTTTAACCCTTAAGTTAATACACACACGTTTTCAAGCCACGTTCGGAACCGGCCACACCTACAGCACACGGCGGGTATCTGCAGCGCTCTCGCCTATAGGTTCTGCTGTAGGTGTTAATGAAAATGTTTCTATGATGGACCTCCAGGACTCAAGAATGAACAGCGTCTCTAACCTGCAGTCTATGGGGGACATGCTCAACTCTTCCCAGGCCTCGATTGCCGGCCTCGGCAGCTACGGTGGGCTCGCGGGCTTAGGAGGAGGCCTCGGAGGCCAGCTGCGTGCCGGAGGACGAATGTCGGCCGGATCCGGTGGTTCCAGCATGTCCGGGGGTCTGAGGTTGAGTCAGCTGAGCCAGATGGGGACCACCACCGACTCTCTGTCCCAGCAGCAGCAGCAGCAAGCCGCCGCTCTCCGCTACCCCCTCTCCTTCCAGAACCCACTCTTCCACCTGGCTGCTGATGGCCCTCAGCTTCACCACCAGCACAGTCGAGCTCAACCTCCTCCTCCTCTCCTGCTGGCCCCGGAGCCGGACGCCTCTCACCCCACTTACATCCCGCAGTTCGCCCACGGCGGCTTCTCCCGCAGCGAGGACCTCTCCACCCTCAGACCCGGCCCTCATCTGGGTCAGCCGAGCATCATTCACTCGCACAGTTACAGCGATGACTACAGCCGCCATAACCAGAGCGATTACGGGCGTCGCCAGATCTCCATGCACATGCAGGTATTTCCTCGACCGCTTCTAATGGCTTTGCATCATTTTAATCTTAAAGGGTTAGTTCACCCAAAAATGAAAATTAGTCCATGTTGTACTCTCCCTCAAGGCAGCCTAGGTGTAAATGACTTTCTTCTTTCAGACTAATCCAATTGGAGTTATATTCAAAATGATCCTTGCTCTTCCAAGCTTTATAATGCCATGTGCGGGTGTTTTAGTCAACAGTCTGAAAGCAGTTAAATAAAATGCATCATCCATATTAAAATGCAAACCTAGAAGTGCGACAGAGAGAGGACAAAACACAACGGTGTTCAAAAATCAGAAGTACAAAAAGAGGATTTGTT
Source organism: Enteromius unitaeniatus (assembly GCA_032359435.1). Classification (NCBI taxonomy): domain Eukaryota; kingdom Metazoa; phylum Chordata; class Actinopteri; order Cypriniformes; family Cyprinidae; genus Enteromius; species Enteromius unitaeniatus. The sequence continues at coordinate 1,812,903 of JAUMHI010000018.1, forward strand.
AAGAAAAATGAATGAGGATTTCGAAGCCAAGAGGAGACTATTTTTTCTTTGTAAAATAAGGAAACTTTGATTCTTTTGCTCTTGCAAACAAACGTTGTTTTTTTGTTTTTACACCACAGGAGGCCTTTATTCACTCCCAGGACCTTTTTAAAACATGTTTTATCATGGATGGATGCACTTTATTGGACTTTACTGGGATTCGTCTGAAAGGACAAACTCATATAAACCTATTGGATGCCTTGATTTACATTTTTGGGTGAACTAACCCTTTAATGTAGAAGTTACTCCAAAATGAAAATAATCTAATCTAATAATCTAATCTATCTATCAATCCAAAATGTCTTGAAAAACGCAATGTCTTAATCTAACATTTATCTAACGCTATATAAAATACAAACTGAATTCATGAATTGAACAGCTCCTCAGAAAGCAGTAGTATCATTAATTGGCTCAAGTCACTTCATGTTGATTTAATTCACTAACAACCAGTCCCAATTCCAAATCAAATCTGACTCAGATATACGATACATTCTGCAGCTTTGCAGAAGATTCTAGTGTCATTATTCGGCTTCATTTAGTTCAATGTTAATAGAATTCATTTTGTGCAAAGTTCATAAATTATGAAACAACTTCAAAGCAGATTTACAGAAGACATTATAATCCAACTCAGTTGTGCTAATTGATAATATTTTGCAATGTTAATTATCTTTTAAGCCAACCAAACCTCAGGTGACAGTAATGATTTGAAATCTTTTATTGGCTTATTTAATAAAAAAGCACATGGAAATATTCAGTGGCAGCTTTAGTTCAATCGCTCCCACAGCGTTCTGTTGTGTTTGATTCTTATTGTACTTCATGGATTTCATACTTTCTGTACTGAATATCTGGGAAAGTGTTTTTGAAATAAGCAGTGGTTGTTATTGAAGCATGTGTCTGGTGACCAGGAGCAGCAGCAGATGGCAGGCATGGCATCACAGACCGGCACATCTCATTCATCGCTCGCCACGCCTCCCACCACTGTTCAGCCTGTCCGTCAAAGCTCCATGGCTCCTCCCACGCAGCGCATGAAATCGCAACCCTCACATCAGCTTTCTGTGAGTTCTGCCGCCGCCACTCCTGCGGGCAAAACCCGGCCCCAGAGCGGAAACCTGCTCCAGTCCCCGGAGTCCGGCTTCGGGGGCCGGCAGCAGGGCCCTCGGCAGCAGCTGTCCGTCAAAGACAGCACCCCTCCTGGCCTACCGCATCAGCAGAGCTCTACCAGAGAGAGCCAGGGATCGCAGGGCTCTCAGGGCGGGACGCCGCAGTCCACACAGCAATCCAAATCACATCAGGAACGACAGCAGATCCAGCAACAGCATCTGCTCAAGCCTACCATGAGCAAACAGGTGTTCCAATCAGAAACCATTCTTCACTCTCCATGTGCTTTTGTCTAGCTTCCTTCACATAGATATGTATTTTGTGTGTGATGTCTATAAAATAATTTTAGTCTTATGAAGGAAAGTCTTGGGGAAAAAATTGTGGACCTTAAAGGTTTATTAAAGCCATTAAATAAATTATTCATTTAAAAAAACTGTATATTTAAATATATTTAATAATATTTATGACAGAAAAACAATAAGGATCTAATTAAAGTGGCAGCATCAAAATCGAACACTTTTAATATTCAGTAGTAAAATAAAATAAAAAATAATTCATACATCTGTATATAAAACTTTTATTTATTTTACTTATATTTATTTAGCTATGTAAAAAATACTACAGAGGGAGATTTTAATCAATTTAATCAACAATATCTTGTTATAATATTTTTGCATGTTTTTAAAGGCAATATTAATTACCCACCAAAGGAAAAATCTATTTCATATAATAGTAAAGACATAGTGTGATAGTGAAAAAGAGTTTATTTGCAAATAACGCTTTTTAAATGTTCAAAAGACTTTTTTTATTCTGCATTCCAATTGGTATCTGTCAAACTGCCATTGAGTTGTTTTGATTAAATAATAATAACTTAAAAAATATAGCTAATTTACACAATAAAACATAATAAAATAAATCATGATTAAAATTTATTTTATATATATATATATATATATGAAATGCTACACAGGGACTAAAATAAGTATATAAAATAAATAAAATATATAAACTGCTACACAGGGGCTAGGGTAAAAATTAACCTGCATACAGAACTAGTAATTATTATGAGATTAATTAATGTATTTTTTAATTCAAAATTCAAAAGAGACAGTAACAGAAGTTGCAGAAGATTTTGAATAAATGCACAGTTTTCTCAAAAATATTAAGCAGCGATATGATTTAAGAAGAAACAAGCAGCAAATCAGTATATTAGAATAATAAAGGATCATGTGACAATGATGCTGAAGATTTTGCATTGCATAAATAAAATTTTTACAATATATTCAAATAGAACACTTTTTTAAAATGAAATATTTTTCACTATTACTATTTTTACAGTGTTTTAAATAAAAAAATAAAGGCTCTGTGAGCATAAAAGACTTAACATAAAAAATCTTACCAACGTGAAACCGTAGTGTGAATATTAAAGATTCAACCCGGATGTCAGTCTCAACACTTACTTGATCTTCTGTTTTTGTCCTCAGGGCTCTTCCCAATCTCCAACCTCCCTCAACCCCTCGACCCCTGCCTCTGAGCGGACGGTCGCCTGGGTGTCCAACATGCCCCATCTTTCTGCTGACATAGAGAGCTCCCGCATCGACCGAGAGGAATACAAACTCAAGGAGTATTCAAAGAGCATGGATGAGTCGCGGCTGGACAGGGTGTGTTTCTCTCTTACTCTACAAGCTATACTACATGTCTTCTGATGGCTTATTATATTCATACCAATAGATATTGTAATGTTATAGAAAGCTAACACACCACAAGACACTCAGTTGTGTCTCCAACCACAGCACACAAGTTTCAAGGAAATGCATATCATGTCTTTCACCTCTGCAACAGATGGTGCTGGCAGCCTCATTTATGCATTATTTAAATATCAAATGAGAATGAGCCTTCTGCAGTAAGCAGACTTCAGGAGAGAGCAGCATGTCCCTCCACGCTGCTCTTGACCCTCTGGTCTCCTCTGTGCAAATTTGTGTAGAGGTGACACACAAACGCTTTTCATTGTTTCACAGTGTGCCTATTAAAGGACAGCTTCATATTCATCTATGAATCAGCCTTTTTTAAAATGCATTTTCTCATTCCCGTGTGGTTTGGAAGGAGAATTTGCTCATTTGCATCCACAATGGTTGTCCACCTGGGCAAAGTTTTCATGCATGAATGACACGCTTGCCTGCTTGTAAACCAAATTTTGGCAAAAAGCTAAAGGCTGCTCATTACTGGAAAAACCACGCTGTTCTGAGAACGACAAAAATACGCAAAACTCTATTATTCACTCACCCTCATGCCAATCTAAACCTGTATGGCTTTTTCACTTGGTAAAAGATGACATTTTGAAAAATATTGTGCGCAGAATATACTTCAGAAATGTTCATTTTATGTTTCACAGAAGAAAGAAAGGATTTTGGAATAAGATGAATCCCCAACGGAGTACTTTATTACCTGTTTTTAATTACTTTTTTGCCTTGTTTATTAACTCCGTTTAATAGATAATATCTTTTTATTTATCATTTTCACAACTTATTCTGTGTATTTTAATTCTTTTATTTTGTTATGCTTTTTTATTTTAAACTCATTGTGTTTGAAATTTATTTTTATTCATATACATTTTTATTATTTCATGTAATTTTAATTGTATTTTACAAGTAGTTTTTAATGCTTTTAGCACATTTTAAGGATTTAAATAGATTTTAATTATATTTTAAAAGTTTATTAAAGTCATTTAATAGACAAAATGTAAAACAATATTTTAACCTTAATTTATTTATTTTTTTTGTTTAGATAAAATTTATTTTTTTACTTAAAACTTTCTTTTTTTACACATTAATTTTTTTTACCTATTTTTTTTGTTCCCCAGATTGCAATAACATTTTGAACATTTTTAAAATCCTTTTAACATAACAATACCTTCTTAATAAAATAATATATAATATATATTTCATATTTCATTTTTCTTTTTTTCTTCTTTTTATTTAAAAAAAAAATGTATTTAATTAAACATTTTTTTTTCATCTTTTATTGAATACTTTTATCTTTTAATACTTTAAAAACTTTTATACACTTTTAGTTACTCACTCACCAACCTATTCCCTTACTGTCTAAAGGAAGCCGTCATGAAAATCGTAACATCTGCTCTGATAACAGGCCTGCTGTCCCCCTCTCTTCTCTGGACGCAGGTGCGTGAATACGAGGAGGAGATCAACTCTTTGAAGGAGCGTCTGATGATGTCACACCGCAAGCTGGAGGAGTACGAGAGGAGGCTGTTAACTCAGGAGCAGCAGACCAATAAAATCCTGCTGCAGTATCAGAGCCGACTGGATGACAGCGAGAGGAGACTGAGACAGCAGCAGATGGAGAAAGACAACCAAATTAAAGGAATTATTGACAGGTAATATGACAAAAAAGAGCCTGGAGAAACATTGAGCGACACTCGCTGTGTACTAACTGTACTTCTGTTCCTTTGACAAAAAACCCTTAAGTGATGCTGTTTAGAAATGGTGGCCCAAAAAAGTATTTGTATTATTAAACCAAAACTTATATATATAAATAACATTGCATTAGATATCAAAATATTGTACTATCACAAAGTCAAATGTAGCGCCAAGAAATATAGCACAAAAACGTCTAGGTTACGCACGTAACCCACGTTCTCTGAAGGTGGGAACGGAGACGTTACGTATGGGAACTCACCAGAGAGACCTATCTGCTTTGAGCTTTTACTAAAGGCCAATGAATATTGGCGTGCACTGATTGTGCTCAGGTGCAC